>JAQIXO010000789.1:0-15629 GCA_034700305.1 Protaphorura armata
TGTACGATAATACAAGTTCTATCACACCAAAATGAAAAATGAATGAAGTCACGAAATTTTATCAATTAACGCCTTGCAGCTCTGCAGATTTTATCGTAGACCTCAGGAAACGCATCCTCGCAATGGTATTGCTTCCTCATTTTAAAGTGGAGATTATGATCAAACATGGATTCAAACTGTTCTCGTGATAAGAAGACTTCCGTGTAAAGAGCTTCATATCTGTCATATAATTTAATTTAAAACCATTACAATTGGCCACATAATATAGTAGAAGAATTTGATGGCCTTACCCGCCATTTTCTAAGCAAAAACTCTCTAACTGTTTCCCAGTCTTTTCCACTTCGTAAGATTTTAAACTTGTCATTCCGTAAACTCCAATGTCAACATACATTTGGTTTTCGCCGTCCGACTTAGATCTGAAGAGACCCGGATTGCTCGTGGTCTTCACTGGACACAACCAGATCGGAAACACCTGTGTAAAATAGTTTTGCTCAATAAAACCATCCCATTATCTCATATAATATTTTACTTATATTAAAATGTGGTGCGAACTCACATGAGTAACCTCGTCAATGAAAACCAATGATTTTTTCACATGCTCCATTGGCAATAAAAAATCTTGTAAAACATGTAAATTGTTCATCAAATCCTTACAAGAACTCGGCAATAATAAGAAAAACTGTAATGGTAGAGGTAGAATCCATCCAAAAAGATATCGGTAGAAAATATTGTTAGCGAATGGGAAGGCATATTCTAGTTCCCAAAAGCAACCCTTGTCATGGCGGTGGAGGTAGTCCCTGAGTGGAATGTATTCAATGTGAGTCCCAGTCCCGGAAGAGGGATCTTGGAGAAAGGTCTCGACGTGTTTATAAAACCATGGTTTGTACCATCTCGAAATGGAATTCACCTGTTATTTTCAAAATATAGAATAAGTGATATTTTCTTTTGACAAGTTTGGTTTTTAAAACCATGTACCTTTCTCGAATCACATTCGTCCACCATATTTCCAACCATAATGACACCTTTGTCCAGGCTGAACATGAGCCCTTCGACGTAATCGTTCCCAGACTCGCGAACGGCCTCTGCCTTGAACACAGTCACAGCTTCATCTAGTGTGTTCACTGGAATGTACTCTAATTTCATGAACCTGGTAAGGTGTCATGGAGTCAGAAATAATTATTACACTCACAAATGCACCAGATATAATTTTTTACTGCGCGTATTCTCACTTTTTGGCCGGAATTATCATCAATGTTGCAGATGTGAGGAAACCGAGCGTTCAGTGGGACCAAGGAATTGCATGGAACAGGTCAGTATTTTCCGTCTAATAAAAAAAACTCAAAAAATTAATTGCTCGATTAAAATAAAATTTTCATTTCACTGCAAATTAAGTTGCATGTGTAATATGCAAATGCAATCTTCTTCGTGTAACCTTTGAGCAATTGATCAACTCTCCATTTGGTAGGACGATCTCAAAATTCAAACAAATATTTTGGAAAAGCCCGTATTTGTGAGAAGATGTCTCCACACCGAACCCACAGATTAGTCCACCTATGATATTACAAGCACAATAATAATTTGATAAAATATTTAAATTACTTAATTTTTTGACCGTGAGATCTGTTATTATTGTTAGGTGTACTGACCGACTGTTAACTCATTCAATTCAGGAAGGACAGGGAGAATCCATCCTTTTTTCAAGAGGTAGGACGACAGTTTTCCCATTGTCATCATCGGTTCAACTCTCACACTCTAATATTTTTATAAGTAGAATAGAATTGATTTCTTAATGTAAATAAAACGTAAAGAAATTTTTGCTACGCACTTTCTCATCAGTGTCAATATTAATAATATCCCCCAAATTGATGTTTATCCGAGTCATGGTGTCCTTGTAAATTGGATTCCTTAACGAGATACTTTGCCAGCCAGGGCGTCCAGTACACATTTTATTTTTCCGTCCATTTTGGTTCCATTCCAACACCTACAATTACAAATGTATGTGTTTACGTATGTATTTTAATACCAATTTCCAATTGTGAGCTTTTAAATTTTACGGTTACATTATGATGCACATACCTGATCTTGAACTCTTGCAGTTTTCCGTTCATGACATTCCAATGAACACTCTAGCCTTGAAACTAATCCTTGCGTAGCTTTACAAGTCACAAATATGATTTTTAGAGCTCCAAGGATAGGAATCCCAATAAACATTAGGATTGGAGTCAAATATTTAATTAAAAATATTTTACAAATTTGTCCACAACTCATTTTAAAATTTTAGTAATATTTTACTGGAATATGTAACTGTTTGGCTAGTGTGTCTGGTTTTAAAATGGACGTGGTGGAAAAGCAACTCAATTCATATTTCCCTTGTCTTGATTTTTGTTGCTTTCCTTATGTTGAGAAATTTGCAAGTGCAGTGTGTAGTTTTATTATTACAAATCTTTAAATCTTTATCCTTAGCATTGCATGTAAAATTATAACATGGTAGATAATTAACTGCTCTTGATTATTTGACTAAATTCTCTCACACTATCCAAGAATAAAAAAAGGACGTTATAAGACTCGTAATTAACATTGCAATGCAAACATCCTAATTGTTTTTGTGTGTGACTTCCGCTGATAGTTAATCTTAATGTTCGAGTAAATCAACATACTGTCTCATAAATCAAATGCAGATAAGGTGTAATAAAAATGTCGTGTGATTTTGAAGTACCTAAGCAATAATTAATAGAACTTGCTTTTTTTAACTACTTAATCAAAAATAATGTGATATTTATTATAATTATAATTTACCATTTTATTATTGTTTTATTACAACATAATTTTTTTATTAATGTAGTTAAGCTACTAAAAAAATACTAGACTGAATTATTGATAATGGGTTTGTTTTCACATTTCATTTCCTTGCCGTTCTAGTGATTTTATCATAAACTTCAGGAAATGCGTCTTTACAATTCAATTTCTTCCTCATTTTGAAATAGAGTTCATGGTCAAACATGGATTCAAACTGGTCTCGGGTTAAGAACACATCTGCATAAAGTGCTTGATACCTGCAGACAAAAAGAAATAATAAAGCTTCCATAATAAAATTCCTAGTTTGAAATTTAGCGAAATTAAATTTATTACCCTCCATTTTTTAAACAGAATTCTTCCAATCGCTTTCCTGTTATTTCTACGTCGTAAGATTTCAAATCTGTCATTCCATAAATCCCAATGTCAACGAACATGACATCTTGGTTAGATCTTGAGTTGAACAACCCAGGTGTACTCATCGCTTTTACAGGGCATAACCATATGGGAAAAATCTGATGAAATGATTCAGAATACATGTTAAAAATATGTAATCACCAGGCCACAAAAAAAATCAACACTGTCAAACTCACCTGAGTTTCCTGATCAACAAAAATCAAGGATTCGTTGAGTCGGTCCAATGGTAATAGGAAATCCTGTAAAACATGTACTTTGGACATCATGTCTTTACACACACTTGGTAATGAAAGGAAAAATTGTAGTGGTAGAGGTAAAATCCATCCAAGTAAATAACGGTAGAAAATATTGTGTGCGAACGGAAAGGCATAGGCAAGTTCCCAAAAACAACCCTTGTCATGGCGATGGAGATAGTCTTGGAGTGGAATGTATTCAATGTGAGTTCCTGTCCCAGAAGGGGGCTCTTGGAGGAAGGTTTCGACGTGTTTATAAAACCACGGTTTGTACCATCTTGAGATGGAATTCACCTAGTGTATTTCAAAATAAATTAAATTTAATTTTAGTTTCTGTTGAAAATTTTTGTTTTGTAAACTTACTTTCCTGGAATCACATTCGTCCACCATGTTTCCAACCATAATGACACCCTTCTCCGGACTAAATATGATCCCTTCCACATAGTCATTCCCAGATTCACGGACAGTCTCTGCCTTGAACACAGTAACTGCTTCGTCTAAACTGTGGATACGGATGTACTCCAACTTCACATACCTTAAAATGAAAATTAATAATTCAATTAATTGATGTCAAGCAGCTTTTTAAACAGTCAAGAATATTTTAATTTACTTTTTCGCTGGAATGATCATGAGAGTAGCTGAAGTTAAAAACCCAATGGTTCCATGAGACCAAGGAATAGCATAGAAAATTTCAGAGTTTTCATTCTGCCAAAAAATTAGCGATAAAAATAAAAACCGAAATAGATAACAATTTTAATGCAATATAAGTTATGTACGTGAAAATACCTTGGAACAGTTAACTAGTAGTCCATTCGGAAGGATAACTTCGTAGCTAAGGCAGATACTTGAGAAAAGTCCATATTTGTGAGAGGATGACTCTATCCCGGCTCCACATATTAATCCACCTCCAAATCAAACATGTAGCGTAAAAATTAAATGTTCTTTTTCAAACGAACTGTTACTCAAACCTACCGACTGTTAGTTCGTTCAGTTCAGGTACAACCGGAAGTATCCAACCAATTTTCGAAAGGTATGTCGAAAGTTTGCCCATGGACACCAACGGTTCCACAGTAACGGTCTACCAAAAGGAATCAGAATCGTTTAATTAAATTGTTTGGCATTTAAGAAATGAGCAGAAAGAACCCCGGCGTAATTACCCGTTTTTTTGTATCCATGGAAACGACATCTTCCATATCTATGTTGATCTTTGTCATTCTACTCTTGTAGGTAGGAGTTCGGAATGAGACACTCATTTGAGCTGGTCGCCCAGTGCACATTTTATTTTTTCTACCATTTCGATTCCACTCTAACACCTGTATGTGTTATTAATAAATTATTAGTCTAACACAACGCCCGTCCATAATTTATAATACGGAGGCATTTATTTTCAAACCTGGTCCCGAACAATTTTGACTTTTCTTGCATGGATTTCTGGTGAGTTTGTGGACACAAAACATTTCCCGATGAAATTCCTAAGTACGAGCCACAGTTTAAAAATTCCAAGGAATGGAAGCAAAATGAAAATTACAACGGGAGAGAAAAGACGAATGAGAAATATTTGAAATCCCTTCCCCGTCTTCATTTTTGTATCTGATAAATTTTAGTTTGTATTTCAACTCAGACTCGTAAGACACGCACAACCTCCTAAAACTTTATGAATTGACATTTGTCTCTTTGATCAAACTTTGAACCTTGCTCAGATGTTAAAAACAGGACATGAAGAAATAAACTTTTCCTATGGGAACTTGTGAATCAATCTAATCGCTGAGAATCGCACAATGATTTTTGTTTATCCAACTTCGGATGGCACTTCGTGTGAAAAAATTCTTAACGACTTCAAAACAAGTTAACATTTCAAGGTCTGTAAATTTTCCTTGATGAAGTTTGACGTGTTGGTAATTAAAATGGGCAATTATGCTTTCCGCTTACATTGTCACTGAAAACAAATTATGTTTTCAACAAGTTAAAAGTACATTTTTTTCCTAAGTAACATAAATAGGAAACTGAGACGGTAGGAAAAATTGAGACCTGGATTTATAGTATTTAAGGCAATTCAAGCATGAGAAAATTTTCAGTGACTGTCTTCGCCCTGTGCTTTTATTCCAAAAGTAATTATTAAGGTACATTTAAATTATAGCCATCGTAATATTTATTTATATTGCCAATTCAAAGTTATAATTCCATTGAATTTCTTGATTTCAGATGTTGACATACGAAATGAGTGTTAAAGAAATAGAACGGCCACAGGAGACGCCTGTAATACCTGCGGAAGTATTACAATCTGATCATATTAAAGATTTAGTTGATCAATTTAAAAAACTCCCTCTCCTGTTGACACAAAAAAGCCCGAGAGAAATTTTGACCAAGGATAACTTGAACTCTGCTATTGAAGCATTGAAAATGCTAGTAGAAGGTGTAGAAAAGCTCAAAATGTCCGAAGATTCTATTTCCATGGATTCCTTGATGCCAATGTTTCAACCTGAGAAACTTATTCCAATATTTTCAGCCCTACAGGAAAACATTCGGAAAATTTCAAATCAAGAGATTTCGGCTAAGTTGACAAACAAAGGTGAACATTTTGTGAATAAATCTATTAACCACATCGCAATTATTCCGGACGGAAACCGTCGCTGGGCCAAACAGAAAGGGTATCAACCTTGGAATGGCCACAACGTATCGCAGAAAATATTGAACAGAATTGTACATACTTTGTGGACCCGAGGAGTACATACAATCACAGTGTGGCTCATGAGCCCAGAGAATTTCAAGCGGTCTGCAGAGGAACTTCACCACCTTTGGATTGTATTTGAAATATGTTTTTCTGATATACGAGTTTTGGCTAAAGAATTCAACGCCCGTTGTTGTCACGTGGGAAACAAACATCGACTTCCACCTCGAATAAATCAACTAATTAATTCCATTGAAGAAGACACAAAGGGCAACACGGGGAACGGTTGAATCTTGCAATTGATTACAGCGGGAGAGAAGACATTTTGAGGGCAATGTCTTTGGCTGGCTCAGAATCAAAATACCCGCATATGTCCGAGTCGACATCTGCGGAAACTATTAAGAAAAATTTGTGGGGTGGAGATCAGTTGTATCCAGAACCAGATATCATTGTTCGAACTGGTGCGAAAGACTCAAAAACTGTCAGGATGTCTGGATTCATGATTTGGCAGTCAGTTTATTCTGAATTGTTATTTGTGGATAAATACATGCCGGAAGTGAGCGTAGAAGATGTAGATTCTTGGATAGACAGCTTTAAAAGAGCAGAACGGCGTTTCGGAAAATAATGTAAGTTAGAAGTCACAGACTTGTAGAAAATTATACGACAAGATGATGTGATTCCAGAAATGTATCTTTTGGAATTTCTGTGGAAATTAATTCTATTTCTATAAGATTTCCCCTTCAGAGAGTATGCATTGTAATTTTGGCATCGGTTTCAAGGATAATGCCCTCTGGCAAACTATTGATGGAGATATTTTATTTGTGGTCGTGAATTAATTCTCAAAACACTTTCTATACTTAATTTTTTTCCGGCAATTGTTATTTCTGAAATATTTTTTCTAGAATTGGAGATGTTGTTATTGTATTCCTTATTTCGGTAATCTACGTGTAATTACCGATTACTGATTATTGTGAATGTATGCGATTGTCTAATCGGTTAAATTAAGTTCAATAAAAATGCCTGTTACGTGTGATCCCAAAATAACGCAATACAGATCTCCTCGTTTGGCGTGTGACTTCCGTTTATATTTAATCTTAATGACCGGTCTCGTAAATCAAATGCAGAGAGGGTAATTAAAACGTCATATGATAGAGTTGCACATTGCATGCTCGTAACCCAGACGCAAATCCAGCTTTAGAATTGATTTTGATTTTCATTTTCACATTTGAAGCACTATACGAATATAATAAAATAATTAATTTGATGGGTGAAGGAAAAAAATTGCCCATGTTTTTATTTGGCGGCATTAGAATGATATTTAATGGATTTTATTATGACATTATTTGTTAAATTAATGATTTTATGGAATGCCACGCAATAGTGATGAAGATCGTAAGCAGTAAAAAAAAAGTATGTAATATTATTATTATCATTATTTATTACATCTTATTGTTTCATTATTGTTTTATTACAAGAGATTTATTTAATACTCCAGTCTAGAAACTAAAAAATAATGGGATTGTTCTCACACTTCATTTCCTTGATTTTATCATGAACGTCAGGAAATGCGTCTTTACAATTCAACTTCTTCCTCATTTTGAAATACAACTCGTGGTCAAACATGGATTGAAATTGTTCCCTGGTTTGAAAATCATCTGCATTAAGCGCTTGATACCTCCAGAATAAAAACCAAAGCTTCTGTCATACTATACGAGTAGAACATCATTATATGAAATCTTGTTCAAAGCTGGATAATTTAATTTACCCTTCATTTTTTAAACAAAATTCTTCCATGCGTTTTCCTGTTTTTTCTACTTCATAAGTTTTCAAATTATGTGTTATTCCATGAATCCCAATATCAACGAACGTTACATCTTGGTCAGGTCTTAAATACACTCATTGATTGACATTGCCGAGGCTAAATCAAAGCACGTAGACGTAGTGCATTTTCGTTTGTCTGGGTTGCTTCCCATTCGGTCTAGAGATTTACATAATGATTATGTAGTTACCCTAGTAGTAGGAAAAACCTCTTTAAAGCAACCCGGGGAGATCAGGCCCGAGGAGCGAGGAATTGAACCCCAGCACAGCGGGAGAGATCTGTACATTTGTACCACTCCGCCACGATAGGTCCGCTGGTCAGATGTTGAGATCGAATCGTTGGTCGATGCATTGTGGTCATCGAGTTGAATAACCCAGGAATGTTCATCGCTTTCACAGGACATAACCAAAGAGGAAACATCTGATGATTCAAAATTCAGAATGAATAATTAAATATGAGGTTTGTAGCCATTCAAAAAATGAACCATTTCTCGCATGGATTTCGGGTGAGTTCGTGGACACAAAACATTTCCGGATGAAATTCCTAAGTATGAGCCACAGATTATTAAAAGTTCAAAGGAATATGAAAATTAGAACAGGAGATAAAATCCGTGTGATAAATGTTTGAAATGATCGTCCTGTCTTAATTTCTGTTTATACTCAAGTATTGACCATGTAACTCACATAAGGAAATGACAACGACAACTATACAGGCACAACCTCCTAAAACTTTATTAACTGATTTTCTTATCTTGACTCAACTTCGAACCCTTCGCTTTCTCAGAGGACAAAAACAGGAGAGGAAGATAAATTTTAACCGTGGAAGCTTGAGAGAGTCAATCTGATCTGTGACAATTGCATAATTATACTTTTTTTTCTATTCTAAATTATTTACGTTATTTACGTCCGGATTACATTATTTCGTACGTGTGAACATTTTTATCGACTTCAAAACAAGGAAATATTTCAACGTCTATAAATTTTACCTAATGAAGTTTAATGTGTTCGTAATCAAAATGGGTAATTGCTTTCAGTTCATATTGTGACAGAAAACAAATTACGTTTTCAACGTCAAAAGTAATTTTTTTTTTCAAAGTAACATAAATATGAAATGAGAAGGAAAAATTGACCTCTGGAATAGTATTTAAAGCGATTCAGAAAAGAGTGAATTTTCAGTGACAATCTTATTCTTCCTGTGCTTGTATTCCAAAATTAATTGTGAAGGTACATTTAAATTTTCGTAACCGTAATTTTTATTTATATTGCACATTCAAAGTTATAATTCCATTTACTTTCTTGATTTCAGATACTGGCATACGAAATGAGTGTTAAAGAAATTGAGAGACCACAACAGGGGTTGGTTGTGAAATCTGTGGAAATGCAGGATTGTAATCAAATTAAAGAATTAGTCAATCAATTTCAAAGACTCCCTCTCTTGTTGGCACAAAAGAACGAAAACGAAATTTTGACCAAAGACAACTTTGACTCTGGAATTGGAATATTGAAAACACTAATAGAAAGTCTAGAAAAGCTCAAATTGTCGGAATACTCAATTTCATCTATGGATTCCTTTATAATGTTTCAGCCTGAGAAACTTATTCCAATATCAGCTTTTCACGAAAACAATCCAAATATCACAAATAAACTTTCCGCAATCCAAGGTGAATATTCTGGTAGTAATTCCATTAACCATGTCGCAATCATTCCCGATGGGAACCGTCGCTGGGCAAAACAGAATGGACTTCAACCTTGGGAGGGTCACAATACATCACAGAAAATATTAGACAAAATTCTGCGTACTCTATGGACAAGAGGGGTACACACAATCACAATCTGGGCAATTAGCCCTGAGAATTTTAATCGATCCACTGCAGAGCTCCGACACCTTTGGCTTATGTTTGAACTTGGTTTTTCTGAAGTAGAACTTCTTGCTAAAGAATTTAATGCTCGTTGTTTCCATGTGGGTCATAAGCACAGACTTCCACCTCGAATTAATCAACTCATTAATTCCATTGAAAAGGACACAAAAGGAAATACAGGGAAACGATTGAACCTTGCAATTGATTACAGTGGGAGAGAAGACATTTTGAGGGCAATGTCATTGGCTATGTCAGAGGTAAAATATCCAGACGCAGAAACCATCAAGAAAAATTTGTGGGGTGGAGATCAGCTGTACCCAGAACCAGATCTCATTGTTCGCACTGGGGCGAAAGACTCAAAAACTGTTAGGATGTCTGGGTTCATGATTTGGCAGTCTGTTTACTCTGAATTGTTATTTGTGAACAAGTACATGCCGGAAGTAACCGTGGAAGATGTGGATTCCTGGATAGACGGCTTTAACAAAGCAGAACGTCGTTTTGGGAAATAAACTTTCGTGGAATTACCACTATTGTATACATCTTGTCAATCATTTCGAATTAAATTAATTATTAATAATTGTTATATGGGAATGAATTAGCTTTGCCTTGGGAACTTTAAATTTAAAAGTTGGAAAACTACTGGCGAAACAAATCTGAAAAGTAATATCATGAAAATAATGGAAATTACACTGAATGTTTATTTTGTTAGTCGTGTCTTTCATTATCTTGTGTCATCGTTTACCAATTTTATGAAATAGTGAGAAAGTACACAGAAAACCACGAAGAAAATAAATTTTACTTTCCATATCTCACTCTCTGGCCATATCTAATGGTATGCCATGCCAAAATTTAATTTATACAGTATGAATAAATTTTCACAAATATAGTTCACATAAGTTTCTAATTCTAATTATAGACAATGCATTTCTCGAGCTAATATTACAACTGAAAATTTCTTAGTTATTACAGCTGCAAAAGTACAAATGTTTCATATGTACAATTTGAAACAAAAAATTGTCTGGCGTAACTATTTACGTGCAAGTAAACGCAACTACGGTAAGTGGTAGATCGATTGAAAATCATTGTATGCGAAGAAAATGCAGAGAAATTTGTTGTCCATACAAATTGAGATTGCTCTTGTGAATCCGCACCTGCTGTCCAGTAAGGTTCTAAAGAAAGATTGAAAACTCACGTAATGTTAGGTTCACAAAAGTGTGGTCTAATATGTAAAATATGCTATAAAGCCGGCGGGCCATAAAGATGGTTTTGAACGGGAACTTAAGTGAAATACAATAATCTAATATGAGCATGAAATAATTTTCTCACCGTAAGGTAGAACTGAGGTTGGTAGCAGTCTAATGAACTCAGACTCGGCGCGGCTTTGGATTGCTGCTAATTTCAAGCCACTGTCATATGCGTATTTTTTTGCAGCAAACCAATCCCTCTATAATGTTATGCATAGATTTATTAGAAGATACGCCAATGTTAGTTGTTCGTTTTTAAGGATCCGATTCATACCCTCGTTGTGTTGTCCATGAGAAAAGTTTTTCCCTCGACACTTCCCAGAGTAACCAGATTGGGATTATTCGCCAAAATCGACTTCAATTTCGCATCTAAAATTGAGTAGTGTGAAGTAAAATAAATGATATAATTTACTTAGGGAACGCATAAGTCCATACCCATATTTTCTTCCACTTCAGCTTCCGAAGACACAATGCAACACTGGATAAAAACTAATAGAGAAAGGTAAAACGGAAAAATCATTCGAAACTTCATTTCACCCGAGCTATATACGAAGAGTCAGTTTAAAGAGCGTTTAATACCTTTCTGATAAATATTGGTCGAATTTCTCTACTTATATTTGGTCGATGAAGGGCAAATTAGTGATTCAGAAAAAATTATGGAAAACCACACTGGAATATGATCAATACTAATGGCACCTGTACAATAGTGGAAATAATAATTCTAAAGAACTCCAATATATTGTGTCAAATCAACACGTGTATGTTTAAAAGATATCCGTTTCTCCACATGCACATGTGTGCCAGCTATTACCATACCCTTTGTAATCAAACTATTGCGAAGAATGTGGCATGTATAAAATCATGTGATAGACAAGGTTACAAACAATACAATTGCACAACAAGAAGCCATATTTTACTAAATTTTATTTTTAATTTATAATCCGGACGTTCAAGGGCGCATTAGTTATTCAAAAAAAAATTAAAAACACAATTTTATTTGATTGGTACTACCCATCCATTTCCGAAATAAATCTCAATATTAATAATACAAATAACAGTACAAGAAAAACAGTATTGTTAAAATAAAATTAATTAATTTCTATCCAAAAATATAATTCTATGTGGAATTGGTGTGAGGAGTAATCCACGTTGTCCTTCCAATGTATGTTTCGGTTCATCCTTTGGGAATGCAATCCTCAATTGTTGAACAATGTTTGTTAAAAATATGAAGAATTCATCCTTGGCTGTCGTTTCACCCAAACACTACAGTCAGCAGCAGGGGCGTAGCTACGATTTTTGCGCCCTGGTGGTTTTTATTATTTTGCGCCCCTATGTTAATCAAGTGATAAACATCCTTATTACTAAGGATTTTTAACCCTTCATTAACTCATTCAATGTATGCGAGATTGAGAATTCTCGTAATACCTCTCAACTTATGATTAAAATCTACTAGTACTAAATAACAAGTACGGAAAACATTTGAATCTTGCAATTGACTACAGTGGGAGGGAAGACATTTTGAGGGCAATGTCTTTGGCTGGTTCAGATTCAAAACACCCGGATACACCCGTGTCCACTTCTGCAGATACCATCAAGAAAAATTTGTGGGGTGGAGATCAATTGTATCCGGAGCCAGATCTCATTGTTCGCACTGGCGCGAAAGATTCGAAAACTGTTAGGATGTCTGGGTTCATGATTTGGCAGTCTGTTTACTCTGAATTGTTATTTGTGAACAAGTACATGCCGGAAGTGACCGTGGAAGATGTGGATTCCTGGATAGGCAGCTTTAACAGCGCCGAACGACGTTTTGGGAAATGAAGAAGGAAGAAAGTCAGGCAGACTTGTAATTTATAAATTAAGTTTAATTGTTATTATATAAGTTTAAATTCTCAGCATATAGAATTTACTTTCAAAGCATGGGAAAACATGGAACGAAACAATGCTGTGCTATTGACTTACCATATGGAATTTCTGAGGAAATAGAACGTATTTTATATGTGGTCTAGAATCACTTCTTATAAACCTTTTTACACTTCCAATTTTTTTTGGCAATTGTTATTTCTGGTATAGTTTTCTAGATTGTGAGTTTCGAAGCTGTCTCTATTATATCATTTCAGTATGTTCATTACTGATTATTCTGAATTTATGTGAATGTCTAATCGGTATAATAAAATTAAATAAAAATTTCCTTTATTTAAACGATAAATGTAGGAAAGAATTACAATGCTTTTTACTACCCCTATCCAAAAAGATACCAATATAGGTACCTATATGGAGTGGTAAAAGTATATGCATTGGCCGGATTGTCCCCATGTTCAGAGACGGAAGTACACTTCTGTTGAATTTTGTTAACGTTGGTATAGGAATTCGAATTTGTCAACCACCAACAGGGTCGCTTTTTGAATGAAAGTCCATTTCATAAAAATAAATTTTTCCACTCGCGAACAGTGTTGCTAAACAAAATTCCTGGTCTTCAGGTTGGACAAGAACTTTGGCCACCTCCGTTTACCTTGAGTTCTAAACTAGAACTACAACTAAACCGTTGAGCGTCGAAGGAGGCCCCAATGTACTTTTACATAAGCACTTTTCAAAAGTCGAAGTAATTGTACACAATTCTAAGTACTTTTCAAATTTTCGCAAATGTACTTGTTCTCGTACTTAAGTATTTGAAAATAGGAAATATACCAAGTTTAACGTACATAATAACAAGTACAAGAGTACTTAAGTACCAAGGAGTTGTACTTATAGTTAACTACTTGATTGTCAATTGTTGTCGAAGTAAGGGTAGTTGTACTTAAATACTCGAGTTTTGTCGGAGTAATTACAATTATACTAAAGCAAGGACCTACTGTGGCGGAGTGGTACAGGTATACAAATCGTTCCCGCTCTGCTGTTGGTTCAATTCCTCGGGCCTGCTTTTCTCAGGGTAGCTTTAAATAGGATTTTCCTCACCGGTTTTTCCTACTCCTAGGGTAACTAAACTACATAATTATAACATATGTAAATCCCTAGGCCAAATGGGAGGCAACTCGTAGACACACGAAAATGCACAAGATATTTAATTCAGCCTCGGCTGTGTCAATTAATTAATATTTCAAACGGAGTTGACTCCAGTTGGTTCCGAAGTTCTTAAGGAATACTGTAAGGTCCAGAGTCACATACGACAGAGAAATCTGTAACCTCTCAGCCCAAGTGGAAGGTCCCAATTATATTCGTGGCAACAGTAATCCGTCCGTCACGTGTACTACAGAGCACCCCATCTGCAAACCCACTTACAATAGTGGATTATGTCCTGGATTACCTCAGGTGCTTTCAAAATGCCTTGGAGGGTGGTGCTTTGTAGTGCACTTGTTGTGCGAGACGAATTTTTATTGCAACACATATAATTGGGACCCTCCACTTGGGCCGAGGGTACAGATTTCTCTGTCGTAGGTGAGTCCGGATGTATCAGTACAATAGGTCAAGTATATTTGCTGATGTACTGTGTATAACAGTAGTATATGGAGGAATGAGAATTGAATTACTTATGCATCAATAAGTGACCTCTAACAAAACATTCAGCCCAGTTATTATTGATTCCTTAGCCAGCTGGGGGTTAAAAACAATGGCCGAACCAGTGAGTCGGAAGTGAGATTTCATAACACTTATGAATAGGTAATTCTAATTTTCCAAGTACAGTCAAAAGGTTGGACTCATGGTCTGTCCTAAAACATAGAGCCATCTTTCGAATGGAGTCCGATAGAATGAATATTAATTAAATATTGATCACATGTTACCATGCATTCACCACTATTTAGTCTTAAGTCGGCCAAACGAAAATGAATATTACGACATCTCATTCCTTACAGCCATTAAAATTTCATAGCAAAAATTGTTGAACGGTTTGAAGTGAACGAATAGCGTGTATTACTTTTTGCTGTGTAATAGAACGGACAACATGAATAAATGAATGAATGTTGGAATGGGATTTTTCATTAACTCGTTTGGACTAATGCAATGGCTAAAGTGGACCAACATTTGACCAGGGAACCTAATGATGAGTAACAGAAAACTTAAAAGTCGTCAGTTAAAATTAGTTTTATTATTCAGGTCCAATTCACATACAACTTTAGAATGGACTTCACTAAATAAATTGATTAGACCTGAGATTCCAATTTGGATTGACAGTAAACACAGTATTAATACAAATCTATAGCTGTGACACCAGTTGTTTCACCATTGTTATCCCGTGGAGGGAGAGAATACTTACTTAATTAAATTAAATTTTTAAGGTTGGTTCGTACCTAGCTTAGGGGTCTTGTTTCCGTTCGCCTCTATCAATTATGCAAGTTTAATTTTGAAATTGAATGAATGATTTAAACTTTGGCTCTATTCATTTGACTCCATTCGTGTGCTTATAAAGTTCGCCCATTCTTCTTAGTGTATTGTCCTAAAATCAAACTCAAATTATCATCTCTTGTTCTAACATACTAAGCCACCACCGTACATAATCAGAACCAATTCTGACCTGCAGATCTTGCTGTTGTTGTTGTTGTTGATTAGCGTTTACGTCGTGCTCCAGATATCTGCAAACAATACGGACAAGCCGCAATTGATC
>JAQIXO010000790.1:0-15622 GCA_034700305.1 Protaphorura armata
TAAAATCATCCGTTTCTTGGTACATGCTTGGGCTATTTGTATTACTAGTGCTGTCACAAGACAAATCCTGATCCTCACTGAAACTGCTCTTACTATTGGATCCGTCTCCGTATTCTTCTGGAACTTCATAACCTTCTGTTGGCTCCACTTCATCACCATCCTCATCATTAGTCTCAACTGCAAATTTTTTATCAACAAAAATTAATTGATTGCTCAATAATTAAATTAACCAATTAACCGTCTGGATTCAAATGACTTACCAAATCCATTGACAATTTCCTCCAAAAGTTTATCAACCTGGACGATGTCAAATAGTTTTCTAAATTGCACTTCTTCTCTCAATTGTATGCATGTGGATCTGAATGATGGGAGAGTGAGGAGAATTGCACTCAAGCGCCCCCTGGGATTAATTCCACGAACCATAATGTAATCCTCAAGGATAAGTCTTGCTTGATCACGGAGTTCGTAAATGCGCTCCCTGTTAGTTAATCCTGGTGAAGCTGGATTAATTTTTAACATAAAAAAATATTAATAATTAATTAAAATAATTTTCCCATTAATACATAATTTGTTTTGTGCATATGCTCACTCGGATCAAAAAAAACGACGGCTCTCAGAATTCCAAATTCTGTCTCATCCATATTAGCACGTCTGCAAGGGAAGATGAGGTCATCTATTATACGTTCACTCAATCCGGTTACACCTGGAAATTAAAGAAATAACACACATTGAGTTTACATTGATTCCACCAGATTATTATTGTTTGAATTATTATGCCAAATTGAATATACTCACCATTAGAGTTCCTGGGAATGACAAATCCATTCCCAAGAAGGATTGTGTCCTTCAAATGCATTGACCTACGAACAAGCCCAACGAGCAAAGTATTGCTTGCATGGCCTCTCACCAATGCCACCCTGTCTTCAAGGGGGAGGTCAAGGAAGGGAGGAATACATTTAGTCCATTCCACTAAACTCAAAAGTTGTTCTTTTGTGGAGTCATAGAAATCACCCATATTTGCAACAGCTCTCCCCGTTTCATCCCCACCATGGACCTGTATATCGTTTTAATAAGATTTTCATCAATTTTTATTCAAGGTTTTTTAACTGAAGTGGTGACGTGGTTTTAATTTTGATTAATTGATATCAATGAGGAAACTCATGTTTTGAGAAATTATTCCAGAGGCTAAAACCAAGTCAAACAATTATAGTGTGCAGAAATGTCATTATCATTAAAATATTTACTCACCGCAGGAGGGCAAGCTGTCTTCGGTTTGACATATTCGTCCGCTCGTTTTAACATTTCCAGTGTCAGCCATTTATTCATATCTACTTTAGAATTGACGCCTTTTCCCCGACCTTTGACCGTGTCACGCTCTTTTTGAACAGCTGGAGTATAAAAATAAGTAGAAAATTAAAATTCTAGAATCGATTTTACTATATTATGTGAATTGAAATAAAATTGAGTATTTCTTAAGCCAAAATGTTTGTTTCCCTTACATTCTTTTCTCATTCCAGCCTTGAAACATTTCTTGAGTCGACAGTACCGACATTGATTCCTTTTGTCTTTGTCAATCACACAATTCCGATTAAAACGACAGAAGTAGTCTTGAGAACTTCGAACGGATCTTCGGAAAAATCCTTTACACGCATCACACACCTCAGCACCAAAATATCTTCCGGAAGCGCGTTCTCCACAAATCTTACATATTCGGTGGTGCCTGACATCCGGTGATCCACCTTCATTATTCTTGTCCTCGTCATACATTCTAACAATAAGTTTTTGTTGGTAGCAGGCGAAACCTGAAAAATTTCAATGTATTCTATTATAATTATTTATACACTAATTGAAAGAATAGAATAATGAAATAATGCATAAAATTATACAAAATTTATTCCAAACAGAAATTAATTACTCACTCGGACTTTGGTCTTTGACTTTCACAAATTCACTCACAAACACTTCAGAGGTGGCGAGAATAAAAAGTGTGAGATAATGTTGCCATTGCAAAATGGAATGACGGGGAAACACAAATGCTTACGCAAAGTTGAGGAGTGATTAATCACACTCTGCGCAATGCATGCAATGGTGTGGATCGGAGAGTGTACCCGGTCCAGACAGACTTACGTAGTTAATCAAATAATCGATCACTCTGTTGACTAAAAATGGACGATGTGAGTACGGAATAAAAAAAATTAAGAATTTTATCCAATAGGAAACAAATGTGCTATCATTGTGAGTGACATGGATCGGATGGATGGGGAGAACGAGATAGGAGAGTTAATGGGGAGTGACACACACAGACACAGGTGTGTTATCGTGTATTCCAATTCAACACTGTTCTGTTAAATACGTCAAAGGCTATACAAATAGTCAAATTCATAATTCATTATTCATTACATACATGTTTTGATAAAACCAATAAAACGTGTAATCTTAATCGACTAGGTCCGGGTGCTTGTGGTTTTTGATTACGCTTGACATGTTTTTCCGAGTGCCATTTATTTGCATATGTCAGTGCAATTGAAATAATGGCAAGGTTAAACTTTTCGCACATTCATTTCTTTTACTCGTACGCTGAATTAATGTAACTTTTCAATCTTTAAAACCAAAATGTGTAAATTATGAAATTGGGAATTTTTTAAAATTATGCCTATTCTGCATTCACGGGAGTCGCTAATAATTTCTTATGTTTATGCTAGTGCACGCAAGACAATTCATACGTAGAATATTTTGTGGGGCAGACAATTCCAAAAAATCCTTTGTATTTGTATACACGTAGAAAACATACACTACATGAAGATGACCGGCTAATGCGCAATTCGCCAAACATTGTAGGTGGGATTCAAATCTTATCCTGATAGGTCGTTTGGTTGTAAATCACTTACTTTTTTCTGTTCCAATTCCAAGACAATCGACTGAGCCAAAATGCGGAATTCAGACGGAGACGTGCTTAACTATAATGTAAAACCAAATATTTTACTACTAATAATTTTGTTTATGTTTTTACTATTGTATTTTTGTACAATTTTATTTTCGCCAAATTGTATTCTAAAAAATATTAGACTTTTTTTTACGTACCGGTCAACCGGTCTGATTGTGAGTTAATTTTTTCGTATTTCAAATTAATGTTAAGAAAAACACAAGTGCAATCCACGTTGCTATTTCAGCAGTGCGGTGTGTAAGAATTCGCGACATGCACTTGAACTAGAACGCATGCTGTCTTATGTAAAATAATAATATGTAACGTGTTTATGGGTTGTTACGCAACATGTCCTTCATTAGTTCCATGGTCATTTGATCATACCAAAATACTGTGCATATAATGCATACACTTTCTGTGCAGCGGGTGAGACGTTGTATCTTGTATGTGTATGAGCATGAGCTCATTTGCATTTGCAATTCGTCCGCCACTGATTAAGTCTGCAATGCAATGGCAGTTTTTAATCGCGTTTCTGGTATTGATTTCTGCCTTATAGGTAATAAACAGTTATCCCTGCCCAGTAATAACTATATATGTAAAATTATCTATTTTCCATATAATCATACATGGTTATTGGAATGGAAATGCTAAGCGGTTTTGGTTTTTTTCCATACGTTATCCACACGTGAGTGTAACTGAATTATCAACAAGAGCATCTAGCATAAGAGAATTATTAACTTTGTATAATGCGAAATTGAGTGATTAAAAACCTGGTGGGGAAGTCTAGTCGGTTCGGTCATACATAACCGCACCCAATAAAAATGAACACATTTTTCTGCAATATTTTGCAAAATCATATCTAGCTTTTAATCATATCATATTACATGAATTTAAATATATTAAAAAATGTTAACCTAATATGACAGTGGAGTCATAATAATAATCACAGTAATACATTTTTACTTCTCTTAAACATTTTCTTTCGGAAGTTATTAAAATAAACTGAGGTGTCAATTATTTGTCATCACTAAAACTGCTTTCATGATCACATAGTGACTGAAACTGTTATTAACGGTCAATTGGAACAATAAATATTTAACATGGGAGAGTCATTAGAAAATTACCAGCAGCCAGAACAGACATTTTTCTCTGGACCCCGGGCATGCACTACTGACCATAAAAGTTAATCGAGTTTTTTCTGTTGAAATCATAATTGTGCCCTACGGATGGTAAAATAAATGTTATCCCACATGACACTAAAGGGTATGAGTTTTATTTGATTTCAGCAAGTACACAACCGATGTTGATGACTTGATTGATTGATTCTTTATTAATGTGCCAATTCTGAGTCATTCCAATACATTTACATCATTTCAAGTGTGTGAGAATTTTTGGTTTCCAGAAAATACCGTACTTATTGCCTTAGTATTTTTTATTATTTTTTTAAATGTTCGATTAGGAAGAAATTATCACACTTGAAAGTTGTCCAGTTGTTTACTACGTTTCCAAAAAGTCATAACTCCTCACCGGTTGGCCTCGTGGTTTTTATCGTTACATTTAATTAATTATAAAAGTAAAATAATTAATGTTAGTTTGTGGTGAACAAGCATGCGATGGGCATCTGAAAGTTCACTGGCATCTCAAAAGCTGTAAATTTTTCACATGGATGTCAAATCATCCATTCACTCCCTTGCTCAGCCAAAGTAACTCGTTCTAAATATTGGCGACATTGTTCAACTTGTCTGACTGGCAATCATAAGCCACCTTACTGATTCCTAAGCCTTATTATGTCAACAGACAACACTCGAAGGAGCAGGCGATCTTAACAACGACTAAAACAGAAACCATAAAGCTTGTGCGAACACTTCATATAAAAATTTTATATGCCCCTGTGAATTCCAACAATGACCAAACCAATAACCCTAACGTTTGCCCAAACACATGTGACCAACCGTGCAACCGCATAAAATGTTTCATGTTTCTGGTCTAAGTAGCCGGTTTGTCCAGTTGGACGCATCAGTATTTTTTTTAATGTTTCATGTTTTGCAAGTTTTATGGTTACCAAAATTAAACATGTCCAACGGTTTTCTCAATTCTGGTCAGAGAAATAGTTAGTTCATGCAATTTTTACGACCACTACACTTACACTCCTGAATTCTGTTGCCTCTTTACGGACAGTTCTCGTTTATGTACATCTGCTCTCGAAGTAGCCTTATCAAGTATCTCATCTCTCTTCTGAAAATCATCCAGACATTCGTAGGTCATTGCCAGATTCACTAGCATAGAACAAAGTTGGATATGATAAGTACCACAACTCTCTTCAATAACTACAGCTCTCTCAAGAAGATTTTTCGCCTTCACATAATTACCTGATTTTCTGTACACATCACCTAGAGCACCTAAAGTTCTTCCTACAAAGAAGTTGTCTTGGCCGAAATGCTTTTCCTTGATCTTCAAACTTCTTTCAATTAGTTCTATACCGATTTCGTGATCACCCAAATTACTGTATGTAATTCCAAGATTTGTCAACGTTTTGCCGAATTCAATATGGTCCTCACCGAAATGCCTTCCATTAATAACTAATGCCCTCTCGAGGAATTCTTTTCCAGCTATGTAATTTCCAAAGTTGTTGTAAGCATTTCCTAAATGACCTAATATTGACCCAGTTTCATAGTGGTCTGGACCGTAATGAGCGTCAGTTAGAATTAAAGCCTCTTCAAGTAATTTTCTCTTTTTCTCAGCATATCCCATATTCCCGTAAGAGTATGCGAGATATTTTAAAACCTTAGTAACTTGGAAATGACTTGGGCCTAACTCTCTTCTCCTTAGGGTTACAACTTCTTCTAGCATTTTATTTTCTGTCTCGTATATCCCCAGACGCCCGTATGCGCGGGCCAAGCTTTCCATGGTATTCGCTAACTTATAGTTATCTAAACCGTAGAGATTTATTTTTCGTGCAAGTATATCTTCGAATAAATCAACTGCTTTCAAGGAGTGGCCAAACTGGAGGAGTGTGGAACCTAAGGTTGCCGCATATTCAATATAACTAGCTAAGATGCTCTCAATACTTGGATCCGCTGGCTCTATGTAAATACTCTTTAAATATGAGTCTACTCTCTTAAGAAATGTCTCCAGATGTACTAATATTTTCCTCTTTTGTACATAATCCTCAACAGTTTCTCCTCTTGGGAAGCATTTGCTCAAGCATTCAAAAATCATTCCTATCATGAGAGCTTCCCTACCATCATGTTTCATTTTGAGTCTAACAACGTCTTGAATTAATCTATGAATACTTGTAATGCCATCACTGACATTAATCATGGAGTACTTCTTCAGTAGCTGAAGAGCTGTTCCTAACTGACGTCGATCACACTCTAACATTAGCATCTCTGAAGGAATATTGTCGGGTGCTAAGTATGCGCAGATATTTAATATAGAAACCGCCAGGTTTCCATTTGTCTCTTTTTTGATTTTATCGAAAGTAATTTCCCAAGTGGTAGATATAGCGTGTGCATATTTATCATTACTGTGATCAGGAAAGTTGATACTTAAAATCTCTAACGTTCGAGTCTCATATTCCAGTAAATAGTCTGCTATATTATATCCATCATTGACATTATGTAATTCTTCATCAGTTTGTAGAATATACGTCATGGCCTGTTGCAGTGCTAAAGGGAAATGCTGTAGTCTTTCTCCTAATTTCTTTATATCTTCAGACTGTAAAGATCGGTTCTTTCCCAAAGTATTTATGATCAATTGATCAGACTCTGCAGCTGTCAAAACTGATAGTGGACATGGTATTATAATTGGGCCCCATTGAGAATTTCTTGAAGTGATTAGCGTGTGGTATATTTTCTCTCCTGATTGTGGAAGAAAATCAACTAACCCATCACCACCTGCTTCACTCCGATACTTCTCTGCGTTGTCGAATATGAATAATGTTGTTGGACATATTTCTTTTGCCCCATACACTTCCCTCACGATGTATCTTATGTCTTTCTCTTCACCGTCAATATTCTTCAGAGTCATTTTCAACTCATTTTGAGCTAATTCCTTGAAGGAGCGGACGATGCTATTGTAATTTTCGGCATTGATCCAAATACAATTATTGTAGTCAATTCGGTTTTTGTGAATGTACATTCTGGCTAATTCACTCTTCCCAATTCCGCCAAGTCCTGTGATAACAACACACGGGGTCTTAGATCTGCTGTCGCAAAAACCGCTTCTTATTTGTTGGAGTTCATTCTCTCTTCCAGTGAAGGAATCAATTGGCTCATGAATTCCAAAGAAAATCCCGGCATAACGACAATCAGTTTTCGCATCTAAAGTAGAAATCGACTTTCCCTCCAATTTCTGTAATACTGCGTCTAAGTTAAGTAAAAATTCATATAACAGGAATTTGAAATTGAAACAATATTTGGTCTTAAAATATTTTTGTCATATACCTGCCACGGAGTTGAAGTTCTCTTGTTCTAGAACTGAAACAAGGTTTTCAAATGTGGATCCTTCTTTTGATATCCATTTTGTTAGTAACGAAGTAAGAAAACTGTATGACCATGACGTGTAGCTGACATGGCTCCGTCTTATGTCTTCTAATTCGGCCGGGTTTATTAAGGCACCGGCCAGTCTTTCAGCATTTCTCACCAATTCGGCACAATCGGATAGTATTGTGACAACCCAATGGATATCTTTTTCACATATACCTATGGAAAAGACATTATTTGCGGTCTGAGCCGAAAATGAATAACAAAATATATATATAATAATATTCTACCTTGTCGTAGAATCTTCTTCATGTCAATTCCATTGACATCCATTCTTACTTATTCTTTTGACTGTTTTACTCACGTGATTATTTGAACAAATTAAATTGAATTGTGTTTTGTTACCTATATTATTACGTTTAGAATTGTGTACTAAAGTATTTGAGTATTCTAGGTGTAAAACTCAACAAGAGGAATCAAACAGATACGTCGACTGGTATGAAATAATAAATGGAAATGACTTATCTTATCTTACCGATTACGACGAAATAGTTAAATATGACGGTATCCAGTGAATAGTCACGTTGAAATCAAATGGGTTTCTTCATTATGGGCAATTGTAACTCGTACACATAATATGCTAACAATAAATTTATTATTTATATATTAATTCATATTGGTGTGGTGAATAGCGAACCTATAAAGAAGATCATGCAAAATGTAGAGGCTCGTCTCGATTCCATAGTTTATGTTACTCCCATTACGCATGCACTTGGTGGATCGCTCACTCACACAATGTGTTTTATTAAATTGCCCGTTACATTTACAGTCCCTCATAAACTGGCAAATAATTCCGAGATATCGAATAAAATATTTATTACCGCGTATAAAACCAAATCCCAATCAAAAACGAGAAAGGCCGGCATTGAAAGTCAACAATTTTATCATTTGAGCAAACGCAAAATCCAAATACATCACGTGTAGTAGAAGGAAAAATCTTAACTTCAATCTCGACAAGTTCTTACTCCTGTATGTCTAACAATTAGTAAAGAAGCGCTGGTCTGCTAAACCTGACTTCCACGACGTTTAATATCACTTTCCTGAAACTATTAATCTGTGGACACAGATTGGACATGTACTTCAATTATATAATTATTCCAAAATTAAATTCTTGTGATAGAATGCCACACTTTCGTGCAAACCGGAATAATATAAGCCGTACCACCGCTACGGAAACTTGTTATAATCTACTGTCTCTCTCTCCAATTTAAGTTGATAGTAAGTACCGATCCAAGCAGAAATAATTATTCGGGTGTAGTTAATTTTTGGAATTTTATTTTAAAATATATACAGTCTCTACAATGACGATTAAAATTCCAAGAATTCTCGACTGTGGCGTACAGCGGAGAGCACAATATTACTTTAGTTGTTTTTGTAAATATACTGGTATCAAGGTAATTCATTTGATAAACTTTTACCTCCCCCTACTTTCATAAGTTATTCCTCCACAGTCATACATCGACACATGTTTATACCGCAGCGTAGTAACTCTTAAGAGATTTTCCCGACCGACCGTCTCTGTCTGTCATGTCAGCAGGCGAACACTACAGATCTGAACACAGTGATCCTACCAGAACCTAATTACAACAGTGTGTCACTGTTGAAATCACTGCTTAATTTTTTAAAATTTCATCCCATTGCGAAATCGGTGAAGATTTTAAATTTTTCTTATTTAAGATTTTTTTCTCATTGACATGTTGACATTTTTTTCAATTTTTTCAGCAACCTAATTTAATTTTAATTATTTTTTAACTAATTCCAACTAGTTTTCAGTTATTTCAACTTACTTCATTTGAATTTAATTAATTTAATACATTTCCAATATATTCTAACGAAATTTAATTTAATTTTAATTGAAGTAATAAATTTTTAAAAATTAAACATTGATTTTGGGATCTAGTATGATCGCGTTGTTCAGGTCTGTAAAAGACGGAGAAAATTCCGGTTTAAGAGCATCTACGCTGCGTAATAAGCCTGTATCGATGTATGGTTGCGGAGGAATAACTTATGAAAGTAGGAACAGTACATTTTACGAACCTGGATATTCCCTTTGTACCAGATGGCTGCGGTAAGGCATAGCACCATTCCGGACACCAAACGCTCAAGGGTCCAACAGGACATGGGTAGCCTTATCAAATTCTGAAACTTCTTTTGCTGTACACCTTTTTGTTATAAAGAGAACAAGCAACTTGAACTTGACGTAGCGGCTTCAACTTGGTACATATTTGCATACCGAGCCAATGTATTTCTGACCGCTGCAATAACACTATCACAAATTCTGGACATCTCAACCGACATTCGGAACAAAGAGTTTGATGTTCATAGCAATGTTTTCGTTCCATACCGCCTCATGAACGCAATGATGTTCACTTTGTTATTAACATTACAAATCAATACCATGCTGAAGGCAGACCAAATTTCTGAGTTCTGGAATTCAATGCTGAACTGTGCCAAAACTCGACTACTGGGTTCATCGATCCAGGCATGGGATAAACGTTGTCACATATTTATCTTATTGGTATTTGGCATATGCACTTTCCTTGTTGCAACTTGGTTCGTAGTGTTTTCCTCTCACTGACGGCTTCACCTTCTAAGTTACATTCTGCCCACTTGCGAGGACAATTCAGAAGGAAGTCATTGGCCATTTGGACGCTTTGTATTTCTACTGGGAGTTAATATTTTCAATTAGGGTCAACCAATGTTTGGCTTTGTTGTAACAGCGAGTTCAATACTCATTGCCGTACTTGGTGCAGTAGAAAAACTAATGACAGGCATGAGGTAACCCATTATTCTTGAACTGGTTGGACAGAAGCAAGAAATATTAACCTGAAGTAATAAGCCTAATATAACCGGGTGTTACGTTCCATTTGCAGAGAAGAACTTGCTACAACAGAATTGACTGTCGTTAATTCTGAACAGGCTGATCACAGTTAATACCGTTGTATGAACAAACTTATTAGAATGGAGTACGAGTGTTTTGGAGAATTTGTCCATCCGACATATTTATTCATCCTCACACTGACCCTAGTCACATCAAACTACATTGTCCTAATTCCCGGAACTAATATTTTACTCAAGTGTTTGGCAGTCATGTTAAATATTATGTCTCTGACTATGTACGTTGCATTGGTAATTCAATATTTCATGTATTTCCCTCGAGATTCTTCGGATATATTACTTATAAGGAAACGCAAGTGTGAGACGAGAAAGGAATACACACGTCGCTTTCTTAGGAGTTGTCAGGAATTAAGAATTTACGTGGGTCCATTCTTCTTCCTCTCAAAATATGTTAACTCAAGTGATTAGCAATACAATTAATGCCGTACTTGCTTAACGTTTCATGCATAAGAACTTGTGAGACGGCAGGAAACGCCACTGTGATATGCTGTAACATAATCACAAAATTTTCTTCACTGAAGCTGATTTGTACACGTTTCCGTAATAAAATCATATTATCATCAGTGTATTTGGCTGTACTAGCCTTATTTTTAGATTAGATCACGTGCCATTTATCTTAAGATAAGACAATCTGCTAGGCATGCCTCGATAGACCCATGGAAAATATCCAAACCTGCCTTAGCCATATATGCGACGCTTACACCAACGATGTTTTGTCAGGGTTTCTGATAATCGTTAAAGTTCTTGAATAACTGGAAAACATGTTTCGTAATGTCGAATGAATAATTAATTACACTGAATTCAGCCAGCCTTGAAATTATCTACAATACATGGTCATTTCAACAAATGTTCGGTTGAATTCTGCGGAATAAGAAAATACAAACATAATCTTAACTTTAATCAAGTTACAAGTCCGCTTCTCGAGAAACAAGTGCATGTGTCCAACTAATAACTAATTTAGGATTTCCAAAGGCTTTTAGAGGTTATACCCTTGTGAAAAACATATCACAGTTTTAATATTATAGAATCCAAAATTCTTGTTCTCAAATAACACACTGATGCATATGTAGTATAATTATATTTTATTTAACTGAACCACATGTGCCAGGTTTATGTGCCCATTTTCATTTTGTGATTATATTATGCGGACGACGTCAAATAGAAAATAATATTTTGCAAGCGGTAGTTGTTGTTTTACTGCATTTCAGGGTTAATTTCTTTAGTGGTACATTTAAATATAAGGCATTCCCCACAATGACGACTAGAATTAGTAGATTGTATGCCTACGTCTCAAGTGTACTGCGCACAGCTCAATATTTCCTGCATTGCTTTTATAAGAATATTCAGATCAAGGTAACTCATTTGAAAATCTTTTACTTCCAGACGACAATTACTTCAGACTTGTGAGAATACATTCATCTATGTAATACTTAAGAAAATTCTGAATTTATTTAAAAAGGTAGTAATTAATGTATTCGACATTTCAGTTGATATTCTCACTTTACCAGATCAATTCGACGAGAGCACAAAATCCAGACAGCAAAATCCTAAGGGTCGAACATGACATGGATTACTTGGTCAAGTGCGGCAACTACTTTTGCGCTATTCCTTTTCGTTCTAAAGCCAACCTCCAACTTGGTGTAGCCTCTTCTTCTTGGTACTTAATTGCTTATCAAGCCAACATATTTTTGACTATTGTAATTACCGCATTACAAATTCTCAGCATCTTAACGGACATTCACAACAAACAATTTAATATTCAAACCAACGTTTTCGCTCCATTTCGCCTCATGTGCGCAATGGTATTCATATTGTTATCAACTTTTCAAATCAATATTATGCTAAACGCAGGCCGTGTAGCTGAGTTTTGGAATTCAACGGTGAGCTGGGCTAAGATCCGATTTCCACGTTCGACGATGCAGACGTGGGATGAGGATATGAGGTTAGACGTTATTTTTTATGTTGGTTGAATTGATTTAATAAATTAATGTCATGTATTATTTTGCAGAGACGAAATTTCCTCAATTGAAGGGTCAGACCATAATTCTGACGAATTTGATCACTGGAATAATATAAATTACCGTTGCATGACCAAACTTATTCGCATGGAGTACGAATGCTTTGGAAAATACGTTCATCCCATATATTTCTTTTTCCTCACACTCTCCTTTATCGAATCAAATTATATTATCCTAATTCCCGGAACAAATATTTCACTCAAGTGTATGGCATTCGTGTTAAATGTTTCTCTGGTCAGTTTCGTTGCCTTAATCATTAGCTATACCGTGTTTTTCCCTCGGGACTCTGCAGAATTATTGTTGCAAAGGAAACTCAAGTGCAAAAGGAGGAAGGATTACACACATCGTTTTCTCCGGAGTTGTCAGGAATTAAAAATTTATGTGGGTCCATTCTTCTTCCTAACAGAAGAATTTTTACCAAACATGTTAACCCAAGTAATTAGCAATACAATTAGTGCTGTACTGGCTCAGAGTCTTACACAAAACAAAATATTCGGGACTTTTACTATCAATTTTTATTTATTTTCACGATCACATTATCTTGTCATCAACAGAGTTTAACTTGCCAAGAATTTTTTTGTACTCATTTAACTTCTACACATAATTAAATTAGACACGGGCTAAATAATTAATTTAAATTGCACTTGTCGTAAACACCCCTTGCGTAGTAGTTCCATTCAATAAACTCGTGTGAGCAAACACATCATCCTCAATATATTTCCCTCGAATTGACTTGACAAAGGCGTATCCCTTGGAATGCATGAATGCGCGGATAGCATCCCAATTCTCTGGCATGGTTTCAATCGAAAATACCTGAATTAAATTAAAATAATTAGGCAAGGTCTGTTTTATGGTTATTTGAGCCTGACTCCAGCAGAATGACGAATTTTAAAAAACAATGTTAATACCTTGACTTTAATTTTATCAAATGGCAAGGTGTTCAAAACGTTCAACTCGGCGCCTTCAATATCCATACTCATGTAATCCAAGTCCTTAAGATTCAGTGCACACATCATTGTGTACAATGGTAAACATGGGACTTTAAATTTTGTTTTCGACCACTCTGGACCGTTGGCGGAGAACGCACCTTCCGCCAAACGTGATACCAGTTTCGTACCGTCATTACGATACATTTCAATCTGAAAATATATTATACGACAGTTTTAATTAATTTGATGTAAATGTATAAATGTTAATTCTTGATTATATGTTAAAATTAACGTGAGTATACCTCGTAGGGGTAGGGATGAATTCCAGCGCAAACATTAGCCACCCAGGCCTTCCGGTGTTTTTCCAATAATTTCTCTGCATTCATCGGATCGGCTTCAATGAGTAGTCCAGACCATCCGAAATCTCGTTCCAAAACTAATGTGTTTGAAATGTCTTCTCCATCATTCGCTCCAAACTCGATGTAAACTCCATTTCTCTGAATAAAGTACAAGAAAAAATATGCAGATTAGGAAATTGTCATGAACCACCTCGTACAATCTAAATGTATTACGAAAATCTTACTTTATTTCCGAGCAGACTAGACACATATTTCCGGACACCTTGAACTGCCGACGGGTCACCGGTTGGGTCAGCCAAATTGTAAGCCAATGGAGATGGCGGAGTGAAGACGCACTTCCTCACAAAACCTAACAATTTAGAATCGTCCTGAGGAACACGCAAATTCCCAGAGAAAACAACTTTGCTTGTCAACCCACGGTATTCTAAAAATTATATGATGAAAAATTGTATGGTGTGGTCTGAAAATTCAAAATTGAACTAAATTATATAATGAGAAAATACTCACCACATCCATCAGAATCTGATTCCAGAAGCAAGGGTTCTGAATCATTGTGTTGAGTTCCTCCTTGTTCTTTGTCACTGATGGTCACCTCCTCTATAATGTTCAAATGGTATCGGTTATTGACCTGACTGAACTGATCATTCTGAACAGCTTCTTTCCCAATTTGACGGATCCAGCAGTAGAAACAAATCAAAATAAAAATAAACCCGAAGCGTTTCAAAAACCATGAAAATGGAATGGCCATCCTAAAACCTGTTATAAGAAATTATATGGTCAATAAGCGTGACTAAAATTTAATTATGATTTATTTGTACTAAAATAATTTGATGAAAATTAGTTAACGACCTTGCCCTTGCGATATATTCGGAAGGTAGCTGCAACTACAAACTTGTTCAGAAAAATCTTCCAGAAAAATCAACTTTCATTGAGTCCAAAATTAATCAAATCAAGTTTCACGATTTTTAAACTCGTAATCAGCTTAGATTGTGAGTCGAAATCGAATGGAGTCAGAAAAACACAATTTTTCGTTGGTAGCAACGAAATTCTATCGCACTTATGAACTAAACAACAAGCACAAACAAAGTCGTAACCAGGTGAACAAAATTTAATTACCTAACTGTATTATTGTGATTCGAGTGAAAATATTTTATCTTAAATTCTAGCTATAATTGCGAATTCTGCATGCTTGTCATTATTTATAGATCGTACGCGTAGTCACACGTTACCCGGGGTGGTTGTATAATTAGAAATGTATTTTTAAATATAAATTTTTTGGAATAAATAACGATCCACTTTCCAAAATTATTTTTAATACGAACACTTTGAACTGTTAAAAATTATCATCAGAGCTGAATTTTAAATTATACTATGATTTTCGCATTTTTGAACACTTCTTGCATGGTGTCATTCAATAAACTGATGTGAGCAAAAACATCATCCTCAACAAATTTTCCTCGAAATGTCTGGACGAAGGCATAGCCCTTTGAATGCATGAACGACCGGACATAATCCCAGGTCTGAGGCGAGGTTTCAATCGAAAAGACCTGAACAAAATGGAGCATATTTAACCTTATGCTGATGCTGAATATATCTATAGGATATGAAATATGAGAAATTACCTTGACATTTATTTTACCAAACGGCAGCGTATTCAAAACTCTCAACTCGATCCCTTCAATATCCATACTCATGTAGTCCAAGTCCTTAAGACCCACCGCAGCCATCATTGTGTACAATGGTAAACATCTGACCTTAAATTTTGTCCATTCTGGACCATACCTCTGAAATATTCCTTCGGCTAAACGTGAGGTAAGTGTCCAATTTACATGCCGATACATTTCCATCTGAAAAATATTACATATTTGATTTTTATTCGAAATTGTTAATGTTGGGTCACTAAAATTTAATTGATTCACTTCATAAGGGTAGGGATGAATCCCAGCACAAA
>JAQIXO010000791.1:0-15615 GCA_034700305.1 Protaphorura armata
CATATTTGTTTAACGTTGTGGTAACAAGACTAACCGTACAATCCACGTGTGTGAGATTGAAACAATGACGTTGATGTACCTGGAAGATAAATTAGTAGTTACATGATTTATTTGATTAATACTTATTCTATTACTTAAACTCTATTCTACTTCAATCCAGATAATCCAGAAAGCCGGAAGAAAACGAGTCCGTCCGTTAACACAGTGAAATAACGCGTGCGAGTTAATTTAATACATTCAAAATGATTTTTACCAGAAAGTACATCAACATTTTATTTACAATACTTACATTTTTTGCCGGCTCGGTGTTTGCGGCCCAACCTAAAACAGAATATACTGTTCAAGAGACAATAGCTATTGAAAGGGTATGTGTGATATAGTCCAAATAATTTGGTCCAGAAATAATGTTAATTGATTTTGTAGCTTCGTGCAACCATTCCGGATATTATTGCTGAGGATGATTACTTTACAAAAGATCATTATTTGATTCGATGGCTCAGGGGTGAGTGATTTTTTACAATAAAATATTCGTTACTTCCGCAATTCAAATATTTTGTAATCGTCAATAATTTGTCTCTGTATTAATTATTAGCGAGGAACATGAACGTTACAGCCGCCAATCGGATGATTCGAGATGTGAGTCATAGCATAGTCTTATTATAATGAATACATATTTATACGGTGTTTTTCTGATGAATGAAATATTAGACAAAAAATCTTACTATACCGACAGCCTTCCCATTGTGGTTCGCTACAACAAAATTTACTAAATTTGGCTTTCAGACTCACAAATGGCGTGAAGATAACCATATTGATTCAATTTTAGCGGAAAATATTCTTAAATTTACTACACCGCCGTACAGTTTTCAAGGAAAGGACAAGGAAGGCCGTCCGAGTAAGATATTCTTAAAAAATCATTTGTTAGGTTTTCAGAATATTGCATTTCTAATTTATAACTGTGATTTTTTTTACAGCCGTCTTCTTTACTCCAACGTCAATTGACCTTCGAAAATTAATTGTGAGTGGACAACGATCAAAAGCTGTGAGGGCATGGGACCAATTGCTTGAGCGTGGACGCAATATTGTTAGAAATTCCACGTTACGAATGACAAATGGAGAAGAAGTCACACAATTTGTCGCAATATTAGATGTAAATGGGTTCAACGTTCGGCAACATGCGTGCATACAGTGTGAGTCAGTTGTCTTAATTGGTTAACCATTTCGCTACGTATTTTTCAAGTCATTTGACTTAAGGTCCACATGTTATTAAAGACAATAAAGCTAAATAAATCTAATTTTTTTTCCAATTCTTACGCAGGTCTCGGAGTTTATATCGAGTTTATGTACCATTTCGAAAACTACTTTCCAGGCGCTCTGAAATACTTTATAATAATAAATGGTATGTATATTTTATTCATAATCGTTCAATTTTCAAGAGCACTATCCAATGATTGATAAAAATTGAACTGTTTGAATTTATAGTGAATCGGGTGGCAGTGCCGATGGTGGAATTTATCAAACCATTCCTCTCGGAAGCAACCCGAAAATCCCTTAAGGTTTTCAGCACACATAAACCAGATTTTTCTAAATTTTTGCGATCCATTATAAATGAAGACCAACTCCCGTTCCGATTCGGTGGAACAAACAATAAATACCGATAGTGATCGTCAAATTGAGAAAAATGTATTCGACTTCAAACTATACAACTTGTTGATTAAAAATGTATGAATAAAACCTAGTTTTGTTGAGAGTCTTTTGGAAATGTGCCTTTCGATGCATTAATGATTTAACTAAATGCAAAGATGCAAACTTTATGCTTTAAAATTCATGATTGGTATAGATTTTGGCGACTGTCAACTGATAGCCATAAATTTAATTAAAGGAATGCCCTCTATTTGTGCTCTTAATTGGTGATGTATGAATCGCGGTTTCGCGGTACACGTATTATAATTTTGTATGTCAGGAGCCGGATGCCTTAGGCACACATTGCATTAACAGTTGCATTCAATCGTTTTAATGGAGGATTTTTCGTAATACTAGACATACCTTTCATCCATATAAAAAAAATTAAAAATGTGCGTAATATAATTTCCATAAAAAATCAATAGAACGCGAATGTTTGACCATTCTTTATTGACGATTGGCCATTAATTTTTATTAGGCACCATCCCTTTCCCGGACTTGCACTATAATATTAATTAAGCATCCCATGTATAAACTCCAAACTATTATTATGAAGGAATACACATAATATGGGGGGAAATATGTGGAACACCAGTTTTTGTGTGTTGAAATTAAATCAGTTGAAATCATGGGAAATTAACTGACTATAACATCCAAATAGGTGTGTGTGCGTAATAAGTTTAAGTAATCAAGAATTATCCACAATTCTGGAGTCATGCTCAGGCAAATGAAAAAATTTCTGGTCAGTACTGCAAATCATTAGTGAAGTTCGCAGTTCACACAGCGCCAGCAACAAATTAAGAATCCTGGGATTCTTATAATGGCCATAAACTACATTATCACATCAGGATGTAATTCATATGATACATAACTCTTTTTGAATGAGACCGATTGAAAATGTTGAGAAAATTTTATCATTTCATTCTCCTATAGGAAAATCCCCAAATGATACAGTGCGGTTCATAACTTTTTATGACTATGATTATACATGACTTCAAAATACGGATACTTCGAGCTCATAACTTATGGTGATTTTTTAGCAAGGCTTCTATCAAGATTTATGTGGTTTTTCGTACTGTTGTGGGGTCCTTGCTAGGTACAAATTGAAAGCTATCTAATCTGCACAAGAAAGGGACAATGAAGTTTGACCCCGCGGGCTTGTTTGTCATAATATGAAGTAATGCAGCGCAAAAAACTTATTGTTTTCATGTTTTCTGATGTGACGTTGTTGAGTGAGACGTGGAACTTTTGTTAACTATGGTCAACCCTGAAGAAGACTGGTTTCCGTGTGAAAACACTGGACAACAGACAACAACCGAACCTTGATATTGTTATGTATCCAACATAATCACGAGATTCACGACCTGGGTTTCGTTCTTACGCTACGCAATTATGTATTCAAAACTGCATCTGGTTTGCCTATTGTTTTAGTTTGTACACTGATTTAAGAGTGTAAGGTTTGATTTATTTTATTTCAAACAAACAGTATTAATTATTTTTTAAATTCAAGGAAAAATATTATTCATTTGTATAAAATGATTAGTGTAATAAAATTCTCACAACTTTTGTTCCTAATAATTATAATTTGTACTGCTTCGGTGCTCACCGAAAATTATACAACTGAAGAAAGAGCAGCATTAAAACAGGTAACTTAAGAGTTCAATGACGCCTTCATCTCTCTGTCTCATTTGTGGCACAGTTCAAAAAAAAATCTTGTAGAACTATTTGTTGACAAAAATGTGGAATTAAAGGTGTAATTTTTTGTTTGCACGTAGTTTCGCGCTAGGATTCCTGATATTCTTGTCCAGGACGATTTTTACCAGAAGGACTATTATTTGATACGATGGCTACGAGGTACCGCTGCATTTTTAATAATTTGTAGTAGATTCCGTGCATTTTAAATGCATGATATGATAACTTTAATTATTGACAGGACGCAGCAGTGGCAAATATTTCGTTTTTATAAGCTAATGCTACAAATCTTTACTGTTTTTACACTTTTCATTTCTAATTTAGCAAAAAACATGGACGTGGACGGAGCCGAAGAAATGTTTCGAAAGGTAAGTATTTATGGATTCAGCACAATCATTACGTAGCCAATTTTTATACAAAATTGTAATAAATATGTAGTCGTTAAAATGGCGAAAAGAGAACCGAATTGATGATATCATGAAGGAACCGGAACCCCTTCAATTCTCCACCCCGCCTTACACATTCAAAGGGAAGGACATTGAAGGACGCCCTGGTGAGTGATAATTTAAATTAAATTTGAATACGTATATGATAGCAAAATCCCAAAACAGCTAGTCAGCCATCGAGATTGCCGATTGTAGTTTTTCTAAATTTTGAAACCAGGGTTTCGGACGCCAACCTGAAGCCATAAGTCGAGTACAAAATTTTAGAACCCCGAACCGTTCGGAGCACTGAATGTGCTTTAATTTTTTTATTTCACAGTCTGCTATTTTACCGCTACTTTCATTGACCTACGATCTTTACTATTGACTGGCAAAAAGGAAAAAGCCCTTAGAGCTTTTGACCTAATGATGGAGAGGGGTTACCAGTATGTGAGGAATTTGACGCTTAACGGAGATCGACTGAAAAATGGAGATGAAATTAATCAGATTGTGGGGGTAGCAGACGTCCATGGCTATAACCAACGCCTACATTTGTGCGCTTCTTGTGAGTTACACATGTATGTATTTTCTTAGGCTAACAAAAACAAATAATATGTATGTCGAAATTAATTGTCAGAATTTTCTTAGGTGTTGAATTTTATGTTGAACTATTGAAACGCTTTGAGGATAATTATCCATTAGTTCTCAAACATTTGGTCGTCATAAACTGTGAGTACATAAAAATTACATTATAATTTTTACCAAAGAGCATTCTTTCAATAACTTACCGGGTATAAGTTTTAATCCAATTCATGTGATTGCTTTTTATGTTTTATATAGCCATCAGAATATCCACATATGCTACGAATCTCGTGCGGCCATTTATGACCCCAGCGTTAAAAAAATCTATCAAAGTATACGGTATAGATAGAGAAGAGTGGAGTAAATTCCTTCGCTCAATTATCCCAGAAAAAGATCTTCCATTCCGATTCGGTGGAGAACTCAAGAAACCAAGTCCTTCTTGAAAATTCGCAAATTATTTGTATCTATAAAATTTAGTCTGAAATGAACTCAATATCGAATGGACATAAGTCAATTGCTGGCTGGCGTCTTCCACACAGCTTATATACTAAATGTACTGAAATAAATTGTTCATCCAACTGTCGACTAGTTAAGCATTAAAGCATTACTGCCAAATCGGCTCGATAACTCTTCAATATTGAATAAATTAGTTGTATACGAACTTTTCTCCTGAAATACATGATAATATTTGTACACGTTCACACTCACAAATTATTTCCTCCGAGAATTAAATATTGTTATTGTGCACCAGTTTAAAATAATTTCACGGTAAAAAAAACACCTCGGAGTACCGCTGTTACTACAAATATGTATAAGTATCTCCTCAATTAACAGCCACAAATATTTGGTTGTTTCAACTATGAATAGACATTTACCATTTATTTTTAACCTACTTCATTTCTTCTAAACAAACAAGTTAAGTTTAAAAGGAAAATACATACTGACAGATGGCTCCCAAATATATAGGCACATAAAATTAGAAAAGTGTATCAAGTAACCCATTGCGATCGCGTGAAGTATTTGCTATTCTCTATTAATCGTGATGCTTCCTCGTTAATTATTAAGAAAAAATGAACCGACGTGTCCAGTACATACTATATTATACTCACTCTCTTCTGCATCAAACCAGTTACCATGGATGGAACAACATCACATGAGGTATAAAAAGGAATGATATTGTCGTGAGATGAAATATTTTTAAATTAGTGATTCAAGTTTGATGAAATAAAAATTATGGAATAAAACGCCTTCCGGACCATTACATTTATGGTCGTGGTCGTGGTAGGAAAGTTTGGTGGAGCTGAATTATTGTCTTGGACTCCTGAACATTAATTAGCATACGTGAATGCTTTATTATTTTATTATCGCCATTTCCTTTATTCCACAATTTTTATGACGTGATATCGGGCTGTCCTTTGCCTGCACCTAGAAAGAAGACAATAAACGACGTTAAAGGTCACGTATGCTAAAACCTTGATCCAAAAATTATTTTCAAAAGGATTTTCCGTATATATCGGGTTTCGTAGAATAAATAATATCCTTTCCACTGCAATACCAGATTCTGAAGACTGTAAAAAAAAGTTGTAATCGGGAATTGTTTTCCAGCGCATTACGTAAGTCAATAAAAACACGTCAAAATACCAACGTCGCACTGGAAAATTAATATTACTAGTACTAATAATTCATTGCTCAATTTGTTGGAACACAAAGGCAAAGGTAAAATGCAAATGATAGACAGGTTTTCCTGTGAGAACAAAGCAGACTCTGGAAAAACCGCTTTTTTCTAATGACTATATATTGTAAACTTATCTTGTTTGCGTTAATTTAATTTTAATTCACATTACGTTGTGAGCATTACGTTTAAGGCGTTTGTGCTTTTCAGTTGAGTTGGGATTTGAAAAATAGTATATATTTTAATTGCTCAATATTATTATTTCAGCTATTTCGTTAAAATTAAAAATGATTAGTCTAAAACAATCTGTACAGTTTTTATTTTTATTAAATACAATTTGCACTGTATTAGTAATTGCGAATGAGTACACGAATAAGGAAAAGGCAGCACTTGAAAAGGTAAGAAAATCTCTGAATAGATCTTAATTGACAATTAATCCACATAATATTTTATTTTGTATTTATTTTTCCTCAGTTTCGAGCTTCGATTCCAGATATTATTGCCCAAGACGATTATTACCAAAATGATCATTTCTTGATACGATGGCTCCGAGGTTTGTACTTTTATTTTGAATTTCAAGGGCACAGTTGCGGAAGAATAAGTCATTTCTTTTTCAAAACACATACCATGTGCCACTATTAAATAAATTGACTTAATGACTAATGATATTTAAATTTCTTTTAATTTCTAAATTAGCTAGAAACCTGGATGTAGCTAGCGCAACAACGATGATTCGAAAAGTAAGTCGTGTGATCCATATATACACATATTTTACACAGAATTTTCTTAAAAATTAAAGACAACTAATTATTTGACAGGCAGATAAATGGCGGAAGGATAACCGAATAGATAATTTAGAGAATGAGCCGAATCCACTCCAGCTTTCTACTCCGGTATTTTCAATTCAAGGGAAAGACAAAGAGGGCAGGCCGAGTGAGTACATTTTTTTCTATTTTTTTATTGTCATGCCTGCTTTGTCCATAGTGTAGCTTAAAAGTCTTTCATTGTTGAATTTTCAGTCTTATTCTTAACCCCTACATCTATTGACTTGAGGGCGGTAATTGTGAGTGGAAAACGCGACAAAGCCATGAGAGCATGGGACCAACTCCTTGAGACGACATACAAGAGTATAAGAAATGCTACAATTAATGGAGAACGGATGAAAAATGGAGAAGAAATTACACAAGTTGTAGCTATTTTAGATGTTCATGGATTCAATCCTCGTCAACATATGTGTGTGCAATGTAAGTATTGGTGAAATACCCTACCACGATGGAGATTCTTGACCAAAACCGATACTCCATTGTATAAACTAATTCTATTTTTTTATACAGGTGTTGAATTCTTTCATCTGATGCTTCAGGATTACGAAGACTATTACCCCGGTGCTTTGAAATATTTTGTGTTCATAAACGGTTAGTAAAGTTATACAAAAATTCAAAAAACTTGGATAAAACAGAAAAGGTGGTACTTATTCAAACCGGTGGTGGCAAACGATCTCATGTGTTTGACCCATTATATGGTCAAACAAATCTCGTTCACTTTGAATCGACTAAATCTGTAAAGAAAACGTGGGGTGCAGAAGAAGTGATTGATATTACTCGTCGACTAAACAAATAATCGAGACGGTCCACTCTTGTACTAATTTCAATCATTTTACTTTTATTGTAGTGAATAGGGTAGCCGTATCACTGTCACATTTTGTTGGACCTGTACTCACAAAAGCAACTCGAAAAACCCTCAGAACTTTCTCTTCCGATAAAGACGAATGGCAAAATTTCCTCAGATCTATTATTGACGAAGATGAACTTCCTTTCCGATTCGGTGGGCGAAACAAAAAGTTATTATAGCATAGTATGATGATTTGAATATTTGCCAAATAATTACAAGACACAGCGTGTTCATTAAGCTGTAGTTTTATTAATTTGCTGGGAGGTGAACAATTTTTTAATATTTCTTAAGCCTTCTGTATTACTTTATATTTTCTCTCGTCGATTATGAAAAAATAAAATGCATTGAATGAAGAATTGCATAAAACACGTGTGATTTTTACATTAAATTAGCTTTCTAGTGAGAAAAAGTTAAACGGACTTGTAACACGTTTCTGTACTGCCCTGCATATTCACCTTGATTAATTTAATGAATACCGGGACACATGCATTGAACGGACAACCAAATATAATGGTTGGATGAATAAATTTTGTAAGTTGCTGAACAAGTTTTTGCTCGAATTTCTTTATGTGCAAAATATTTTGGATTTTGCGTCTTCTGTCAGAAGTAGCTAGACTAGAGACAGGCAGGCAAGGCGAGTTTGCATGATTGCCTATTGCGTAATAAAATATATAAAGTAAATTAACTCACAATATCAAGAATGCATTGCATACACTTCCAATTTTTAAAATCGGCATGGATTTCGCTGGCGGTTTTAGTCTTCTTTTTTGTGACGAATTCAGTGTCCCAGGAGCAGGCATTAACTGCCCAAGAAAAGAAAGCAATTGGAAAAGTAAGTTTTTTTTTGCCTATTTAGAACGTCACCTGTGTACTAGTTTCGCCAGTGAAGATTTGGATGGAGGATTTTACAGTGATTTTAACATGAATTACAAATCTTAACAGCTCCGTCCACTAATCAAGAATTTGATGTTGCATGACTACCAGAAAGAAGACATTTATCTCGTCCGATGGCTCCGAGGTTTTAGATTTACAATTAAAGCTAATTAATGCTAATTAATTAACCAACTGTCTTAAGTGTGCACTAATTTGTTGCATATTTATTTGGTTTATATAGCACAAAAGTTGGACCTGGCTTTGACGGCAGAAGCTCTCCGTGAGGTCTGAGGTCATAGCTTATCTTACAACAGAAAATAGTGTTAGAAATAGCTAATACACATTTACGTTTAGATTCATTATTTTTAGAGCCAGCAATGGAGGAAACAAAATAAAATTGACTCAATCTTGAATGAAACAATTTTCAAGACCTCGGCTCCTCCATATAATTTGGACGCCCGGGACAAGTTGGGACGTCCAGGTAAGGTTTACTCTGCCTGGCTTAATTTCTGCCAGTTGTCAAATAGAGTTCAATATTTTTATTATTACATTTTAGTCTTAACGGTCGGCACAGCAGGCTTTGACATTCGAAAATACATACTTTCCGGCAAAAGAGATCAACTTCTCAGATATTTGTTGCAATCCGGAGAGAGGGCTGTCGTTTTGGCAAGAGAAGGGTCAAATGGAACTGCAAAGGACACCCGGTATTTGGCCATTACTGACCTTCAAGGTTTCAGTCTTCGACAGCATGGGTGTTTGGCTTGTAAGTGATAATAATAAAAACGTCTGTTCGTTGGCAGCTATAATAACTGTAGTAATCCTGATTCGACTTCCTTGTTCATAAAGGCATTGAACTGTTCTCGGACTGGGCTCGGCAAAACGACAAAAATTACCCAGAATCATTGGCCTACGACATTTGGATAAACAGTAAGCTCATTGTGAAAAGAGCAATACGAATATCTAAATAAATTGATCATTTATATTTTGAATTCTGACAGCTCCACGAATAGCCTTGCCGATAGTAGAAATTTTGACTCCACTCATGTCAGAAGAATACAGACAAATTTTTCGGGTTTTTGGCACTGATAGAAAAGAATGGCAATCGTTTCTTTTGAAACTGATTCCAGCTGATCAGCTTACTTATCAGTTTGGGGGAACGAAACCGAATTAGATTTGTGGTCATTTTATTTTTGTGTCAGAATAAAATAAAATTTGTAATATTTTAAAGGTTCGTGTTAATTAGACTCTGGGCTATCGGATGCGCCCGCTTTTATAACTATATTGTACTCTCGTGGTATATATGGCTCACTGAATATTATGAAACAAATGTCTCAGTTTGTTAAGGAATCACATGCAAAATTTGGCCATTCAGGAACAATTAAATGTTGATTTCTACATTTCTTGCAGTTCAATAAATATCAAGAATTGAAATCTTACCGTGTCATTGTGTATTTATTGTCAATTTACTCATTATTCAATCAATTTAATGAGTCAACTCGTATTAATGAGTTCAAATTATTTTGAAATAAAATAAATACAATAATTTACTCGATTGGCTTATTCTTACTACTTTTGAATTGCATGCAATATTAGATGCAACATGCAACAGTTTCAGGAAATTGAAGTGCAGTCAGACGGCCAATGCGTATTATTTAATTACTTGATCTAGACAGAGCACTCGTGCGTTACTCAATTCTCACATGCAGTACAAAGTAATTACAGAATGCATGCGATACATTTTTAGTGAAAGTAATATGCGGCCACCAAAAATCCAACAAAAATCATTATAACCTCATCAATTAGCTTCATTGGTAAGTTTCAGTGCTAAAATTAGCAAAAATGTGTACCACTTTTACTTCCGCCCACTCTTATTGAACCCACAATGTCACTGTAATCCCGACTCAGTATTTTAAATATGATTTTTATTACATATTGTCTACGAATTGCAATATTAAGTAACGCTTGACTAATTTTACGATGCATGTGTAGTAAAGTTATGCAGAGAACTCGAAGGGCAAGCAGACACGTTGTTTCAAGTTCACACGATATGCGATATAAAAGATGACTGCAATTGAAAACTAGATTTCCCTGTACCATAATAATGTTACAGCATCAAAGGCCAACCAATAATTTAATTAGTGTATGACTCTGAATTAGCGTAATATACATAAGTAAAATGAGGTCGTTTGGATTCTACAGATTTATTTCACTCAAATGAAGTCCTTTATTGCGTCCTGTGGTTCCTCGTAAGTTCATACACATTTTGGGGAACGAAACTAATGACGTTAGAGAAATATTTCCATTTATTGTTATTGACACCTCAGTTCATACACATTCAAACGCAGCTAGTTCATTTGCAAAGTATGTGCACTTAAGTAAAGTTGAGTATTTAACACAAAAAGAACAGTGATATTGAAAATGTGTTCTGTCAAATACACGATAAATTATTCTTTATTTATAGTTATAATATTTTACATTTCAGTTATAAGGGCTGAAAATGTAACGCAATATACTCCCGAAGAATTATTAGCACTGAAACAGGTAAGACTCACGGCAAGTCTGATATGTATTTCTATTCGTTATTCTTGTCCAAAATTGAACCGCCACGAACTAGATTTGATCTGAATCTGAATGTTGGTTATTCCAAAAATTATACAACCCGATATCTAAACCGAATTACTTTACATCATCATATTGTCTTTAAAGTATCCGATTTTCTTTATTAATTTTAAGTTTCGTGCTGGCATTCCGGATATCATTGCTCAAGATGAATATTACGATAGGGATCACTTGCTGATACGATGGCTCAGAGGTACGTTATTATTTTCATTGTAAATACATTACGTGGTTCCCTTTCTCGTAACGACTCTCCTGAAACCTTTATTCCAACCAGATTTCACGCAAATCCTCATCCTAACCTCATCTTTCTACGTACTTATAACTTGTCACCCAAGCTGAAATTAACAAGGGAGAGTCATTACATGTCTTCCAGCACCCAGAATTATTTTGTTAGCAGAACAGTTTCAATCCGTGTGCATGCCCGGAAAAATAATTATGCCGGTTCTACGTGCTGGTATACATGCAATGCCTCTTCCCTCCTTTAAGTGTTAATCCGATTTTTTTGTAATTCCTAATTGTACATTCATTACCATTACGGACAGCGAGACAAATGGACATTGGCCGCGCGACACGGATGATTCGAGAGGTATGTTCATATACCATGAACCCACATTTATGTACATAATTAAAAATTAATTGTTATCAAACGAATATCATCTCACAGGCGAATGAGTGGCGGTTGGCTAATAAAATTGATGATTTGGCGAATGACACTGCTACTACCCTCCATTTCTCTACCCCACCGTACTTTTATCAAGGGAAGGATAAAGAAGGCCGACCAGGTTGGGAATTGGAATTACATTACAATTTTGAATTCAACTTATTAATCTTGACTAATATGATTTGACAGTCGTGTATTTCACACCGACATTCATTGATCTTCGAAGTTTAATTCTGAGTGGGAAACGAGATATCGCTGTGAGGACGTGGGATCAGATGCTGGAGAGGGGTTACCAAATCGTCAAAAATTCTAAGCTGAGCACTGGCGAAGAAGTGACTCAGATTGTGGGTGTGTTTGATTTCACTGGGTTTAATCTTCGGCAGCATCTTTGTGTCCAGTGTGAGTCCATTGTAGTCATTTTGGGATAAGATTATTACAATACCTTAGAAAAATCCTTCATTAAATTGCAAACACGTACAGTATATTTCCGGACAGTAAACAGGCAATATAGCACATGGATTCACATAATGGTGGAGTCACCAATTTATTTGCTAATAATCCAAAATTTTCTCACACTAATTTACACAGGTCTTGGAGTTTATATCGAAATGTTAAATCATTACGAATCTTTTTACCCAGATGCTCTCAGACACTTTGTGACAATAAATGGTAAGGAATACTGATTACTGATACGAAAATAGTCCAACTCGGTTCGTCTTTTCCGGTATAATTTTCTTATTTTGGTTGTTGATGTCATTTTGTAGTAAACAGATTTGCAGTACAATTAGTAGATCTTATGCGACCATTCCTATCAGAAGCAACTCGAAGATCTCTCAAAGTTTTCGGACCTGACAGGTAGTTGAGCAATAACCCACTATATGTGGGATTCATCTGCATCTTATTATTCTAATCTTTATTCGGCTGGTAAACAAGTTGTTCACTTTAAATTAGAGCGGAGTGGGGAAAATATCTTCGTTCAATTATACCCGAAGAAGAACTTCCTTACAGATTTGGAGGGCCAAGAATCAATAACATTAGTCACAATACGGTCTAGTAAATTGTGCTCTGCGTTGAACTCCTGTAGTATTTATAACTTATTAAGAACTGAACACGTACCTGCATGTGTATGAAAATAAACGCTTTCAATTAATTGACTTTAAAACTTACGCACAGTTTTACATTTACAATTTGTAATAATTCCTAAGAAAATAGCCCACAACACAATAATTACAAATAAATAGAGTAGTAATTTATTCCTGCCATTCACAATATATTCTGCTCTCGTCGCATCATTTATTCACGTACGTAGTTCTGACAAAGGTCGAAGGTTCACCTTCACGTTCACATATTGTAAGTTAAGCGGTGTGTCAAAATAAATGACCATGTCAGCATTGATGAATGCCGGTGCAGGTCAATGACTAATGACTGACTACATATCTGTGATTAATACAGAAAATCATAAAGTCAACTCAGGCTATGAGTTAAAAACTTGTTCATTGGAACAAAATAATCCATAAATGTCAATTTTCAAGAGACATTACTAAAACAAGTACATGTTTTCCTATACCGATAGACTTATGATCAAATTCCCAACCGAACTAATAGAATATTATGGCATGTAATGAAAATATTGTGTCTCTTTTTTTTGGAGTCCCCACACCACACACCCCCATATGAATACATTAGTGCAATACGTAAAATTGTGTTAAATTATAAGTCTTGGTAAACTAAGTTTTGACAATAGTGTAAGAGTACATGACCTTTCGCGTGATTTGACTTCTCACTTTGTTGTCACCTGCATTTACGAAATTTAAGTTCTTGCAAGTGCAAGTGGTTTCCCTGTATCTGCAAAAAGTAAAGCAAGCACGCACATAACGTGTATTACAGGGGAATGAAGAAAATTAGAACTTCAAATGAACTGGTCATGTAGATCAGGTTGGTTTTTTTTATTCATTGTTTAATTCAGGTGCAATGAGTAACTCAAAGCGTCAGACTTTGCGCCTAACAATAATTAGCGTTAGTTGTTCGTCGGCTTTTGTGCTACACGAAGACTCGCATTTATTCATCTGACCATACGTGCTTTGTTACTCTACGCTTATACACATCTTGCAATCAAATTATACAAATTATTATTCATAATAAAATACAATAGAAAATAACAACGATGTATTGTGCGAATTTGCATTCGTTAGGTGTTTTACTCGCAATCCTACTATGCGTGTTTGTAAACATGTCAAGGTCGAAGGAGCAAATATTGACCACCCAAGAAAAACAGGCACTTGCACAAGTAAACAAATATTTAACACATGAAATAAAAAAATTGACACAATGTAGGCAATGTAGGGCTTAAACCGGTTAATTCTGCATCATTTTAATTCATAGCTACGTCCCTTGGTGAACAACGTCTTATTACATGACTATCAAAGGGAGGACGGGTATCTAGTTCGATGGCTTCGAGGTTCGTAGTATTTTGAAACAATAGAATTATCATTTTACGAAAAAATACTGGCTTTTCTGAATTAGTTGAATCATAGAACTGTATTTTTTATTTAGCACACGAATCTGATGTAAAATTAGCGGCAACAGCAATCCGAGAGGTATGTCATTATGTCCCGGGTGCTCCCTTGTGGTAACAGTGGATGATAAAGATAAAAAGATATCATTAATTAATTCCAGAATCAACAATGGAGGAAAGATAATAGAATTGACACAATTGTGAATGAAACGATTCTGGAATTTTCTTCGCCACCGTACTCCCTGGATGGCGTTGATAAAATAGGACGCCCAGGTTAGAAAGCTGTACTATTATTATTTCGTTCTGGCAATCGTTGATCAGATTTTGGATTTTACGGAGAATTAGTCTACACAGTATAGATGATAATTTTTAATTTGGACTAAAGCGGAATTTTCCAATGGTATTATTCTGACGACCATATGATCATAATCTAGTGCAGTTGTGAATTATATTTTATAATTTGGGTGATTTTTATACTCGGGCTAAATAATTAATACGTGTGTGGTACCAAGTTATTGGTTCGTCACACCTGAGTCCACATAATTTATAGCGTATATTTATATAATTGCAGTTCTGGCGTTCAGCACCTCAAACGTCGACGTAAGGAAGTTGATACTTGCTGGAAAACGAGATCAACTAGTCCGATATTTATTACAATCAGGAGAGAGAGCTGTGGTGAAGGCAAGAGATGGGACTTCCAAAGACCCAAGATTTATCTCTATCATCGATCTTCAAGGATTCAGTCGACGCCAACATGGCTGCCTTGCTTGTAATTGAGTGTTACAGATTCTGGAACCCCCGAAATTAAAGCAAATTATTTAATTCGTTAAATTTTATAACCATTTCGGAAGGTATCGAAGTTAGGTTATTGGACAAGAAAAAACGAAAAACACTACCCGGGAGTCTTGGCATATGATCTTTGGATAAACAGTGAGTCAACTTCTAACAGTGTTTAAATTATTAGAAGATGAGTTTTTCTTTTAAATAATGCTTAACAATTGAACACAGCTCCAAGAATTGCTCTCCCCATTATTGAAGTTTTAAAACCACTCATGTCAGAAGAATCGAAGAGAGTATTTCGGGCATTTGGGACAAATAGGGAGGAATGGTCAGCTTTTCTTCTCAAGATAATACAGGCCGATCAGCTTACCTTTCAGTTTGGTGGGACAAGGAAAAATTAGTTGAACTTCCGGATTTTGACTGAAATGTTTAAAGACAAACTGTC
>JAQIXO010000792.1:0-15607 GCA_034700305.1 Protaphorura armata
TGACTCAGCGTGGAAAATCCATTCAAAAAGCGCGCCCGATTTTAATTGCTTTCAAGGATAAAAAGTCAGAGTCTATATCATCGTTTCGAGTAAATTTAATCTACACTCACTTGGTATATTTTCGGAAACGCCATACCATTTGCATCTTTCGTTTGGTATTGTTTCGTTGGGAGGCCTCAGACGATCAGTTCAGTTTTTGAGAAATCCATCCAAAAAATTCAGATTGTAAATTATATACAGATGACAGGAACGATCTCTCAGATATTCTTAAAATCTCCAGCCCAATTCCTGTATGGGGTATGTAGGACGTTTCCTGCAAACACAAATTAATTAGTTTTTTTTTCATAAGAACTTGAGTAATTTTTAAAAGATCTTCGTAGAAAGTTAAAGTTGCACCATCCACTCACTTCTATTTCACTCGTTGACGTTCACGTTCACGTCGTCGAGTAAGGAAATAGTTATTTATTAAAATTATAATTTAATAATCCACGCGGATCACCAGGCAAAGTCATGAAATAATTTCCCCTTGTTGAATCAATTCACAGAACTACGACCCTGCACAAAATTTGTAATCACATTGAAATTAGTACTATATTTTACTAATTTGTATCCCGTATGTACAATTACAGACAAACCATTGAGCGTGTCGAATTAAACGACATTTTAGAATGAAATGTGGTGGTGTGAGTGTGAGTCCAAAACTTGTGTTGGTTTAGTCATAGTCATAGTCAGTTCTTATCAATCTCCTTGAACCTCACGTATGTACGTAATGCGAAATCTGGCTGGAGTCAATTTCACACTTGTCTTGTGGTTTTCATTTGTCAAGGGAAACTGGCGGAGTGACAACTTATTCAGCAAAATAAATTTTTTGCTTTGCATTGTATATGTCGACGTCGTGGTCTGCACAATTAATTAGATGACAGCAGCACATATAAGTATATGTAGAACTAGTACTAGTATGTAGTACTAGTGCGGTGGATGGAGATTACGCCTAATTTTGCAAACGCCTTGTGAATTTTATTTGTGAAGTCACAGAAAGATACAGACTGTTTGGGCCAGAAGTCAGATCCAGACGAAATCCGTATTTAATTGCCTCCCCTTCCTATGTATCCTAAGCGTGTTTCAGTTGAGTGAGTTGATTCGATTCATTTGCTATTATTAGATACTACACACGGACAGACAGAGTCAAATGGGCCAAGCCAGTTTTCCTTTCATTGCACACTCGACTTACCCAACTAATGCTAATAAAAAAACCTAAAGTCTTAAGACGAGTGTCACCAAATAAAATTAACACGGACATATGTAACTTATGCAGATAAATTCAATTCAAACCATTCCTTTATTCGCAGTGTAAGTAATTGATTACAGGCTAAATCTTTACTGAATATTAGGATACAAATAGAACCCCACTGTTGCGGGTAATTATCCTGCTTACGAGGTAAACAAACACAAGAAATGAGTGTTGTTTATTGACTTTTTCTTTGTCAAATTTTCGGTGTATTTTCATCAAATCCGATCAAATATGTACTATTTTCTCAGAATCCGGTGTGTTGAAGGTCACTATCCAAAAATTAATCATACAAGTAGTGTGTTTTGCTATTTTTATACCAGGCAAGTACTTTCGATTCACACACACATTCAATATCTTCACTGACACTGTTGTTGCTAATTTCACCAATTGCTGAAGATATTCTCAGTTTGATTTCGGTATAATTCTCAGCTTCCACCTCCAAATCAAGAATTTGGTCTAATTTTCCATTTAAGTTAAGAGAGATTTTAAATTTTCATACCAGTTGTATTTACATTTCGTTTTTTTCAGCTCTGCATAACAATTATACAGAAAGCTATCTTTCGGCTTACTTAGTATGTGTAGCCAAAAATTTAGAGCTAACTTAACAAGGAAAATCTCATTTTTCTTAATGCACGGTTCAAGTCTTAACAAACCATCCGGGTGTGAGTGGTGGTAGTTTAATCATATTTTTTAGAAAAGTAGTTTGCGATATCTCAATGTTCCCCGAGAAATTAAGGCCCCAAACAGGAGCATAATACATAAGAACGGATCTTACCAAGGACTGATATAACTTTATGTGCGCATCGAACGTGTTTAGCTTAATTTTGTAAAACAGATTTTCTAGATTTTTGCAAGAACTAATCGAGGAAGTCTTGGTGAGTGAGAATCAACTCTTGTAGTTAACCTAACAGATTGAGTTCATTGAACCTGTTTTAACAAAAACACATTCTGAGAAATTACAAATTAACTCTGGTCCTCCGTCCACAAATATTAGCAGTTAGAGGTGCGAACGGACCGGGCCGCAAAAAGGTAAAATATTTCTGGCCGGGCCTAAGAAATGTCGAAATATTTCGGGCCGCCTCGGACCGGGCTTAAAATTTTCGGGCCGGCCCGAAACAATATTTGAGTAAATGTATAGTTTACACTATAAATACTTCGCCTGGTCCCTATTTCATGCCGAAAATAAGTTAAGTTTTTCGGGCCGGGGAAAAAAAATTTCGGGCCGGATCGGGAAGGGTCAGAAAAAGTCGGCCCCTTCACACCTCTATTAACAGTGACCTTAAACGCTATTCACGAAATTTTTCAATGTTGAATTATCCTGAATTGAGTAAAGTCTAAGATTCCTGTAATTACAATCAAATCGTTACTCGGAATTGTCGAGTTTGAGTTAAAACAGGTTCCATGGGTCCATGCACTACACTACTGTACTGCACTGATCTGCGAGGTTAAATACATGAATTAATTTCGGATCACTTGTACTTCTTCGATCAGTCCGCTCCTGACCTCACCACCAACTAAATTGTTCCGACAACAAATTTTTCACCATGCCAGGAGTACGAGTACTTTTGTCCCTAATTTGGTTATGGAGTTGTATTTTCGCAAACGGTAAGGCAGGCACGGCGCGTAGTCACCTGATTTAACTACACTATTGAAGTAAAATCAATTAATTTAATAAATTCGTATAATTATAAGAATTTGCAGGGAAAATGAGAAATAAAATTCACCGAGGATCTGCTGCTGCCGCTACACCAAGATGCGAGAGAGAAGGTTTCCTTCCCGATCCGATTGACTGTACAAAGTTCTATCGTTGCGTGGAAAATGGACGAGGTCAGAATGGGTCACCAACTTTTGACCGCCATGAGTTTCTGTGTCCAGCAGGCACAAGTTTTGACACAAAACTTTCCAATTGTAATTTTCCAACTAAATCAATAACTCCTGAGTGTAAGGCGAAGGTGAATAGACGAGTTCATAAATATTGTACTATAGTGTAATTAATATTATTAATTAATTAGCTAATGTTGAGTCGACTAAACGCGTGACGTGATTGACAAAAGGATTTGTTCGATACTCTAGTTACTTATGTACTGTAAATCAATTAGTATATTTTTCTGTGTATTTTGGGTGAATCCACAATTCTCTGTAGATATTCAGTTTGTTCTGCGTTAATAAAGCTAATTTGTTAAATATTGGCCAATGGCCAGTTCAGGTATACCTAGTCATTTTACACATAAACCACAATTTAGAGCCACGAATTTCCCAGATAATCCCAGGTTATTCCATTTAGGATTATTAAGTCCTGCGATGTAATCATACGGAGTAAATTACTTATTGCGGATGCCATGTCCGCTCGTCCGTTTTGATGAAAGAAATGCGACTATTACCTGAAAGTGCTTTTTACTCAATGCTGTGCTCACAACGGTGCATGGCAAAGGACGGGGTCTTTATTTGTCGATATCCGTACCGAGTAAGACGAATCCCACAGAGTTTGAACGAAACATAGCGGAGGAAATTAGAAATACAATACAAAAAACGTTCAAATCAACGTTTGGTGGTACAGCGTCAATGAAGGCAATAAATGCAATTTGTAGAAATAATAAAAGAGGGATAAGCATTAAAATTAATGGAATTTCTAAGAAATGACAACTAAGCTCTCCAAGGTCTGCGGTGTGACTTGACTCCTTGCGTGATTGTGTACATGCGATGACGGTTCGGTCTTCACATACTACACCGTTTTATAATGTTTAATCATTAATTATTATACAAAAATATTCACTCTGACGTGCTTCGCGATCCATTTCTTCTTTTTTTATGCATTAATTTTTGGCTAACTGCGAATTTCGATTAATCGATTTAATTAAAAAAAATACACAACTTGCCTCAAACTTTACTTAATATGTGTACGTGTACTAAAAAAAAAGTCGTAGAATGAGTTAGCGCACTACGCAAAACAGAGCGAGCAGAGTTCAATTGACATTGTCATTTCTGAGAATTGTTGAGTTTGGATTAAAACCGGTTCCACAGACTCAATGTGCGCGGTTAAGTAGTAGAATTAATTTAGGTTGTTCAGCATTTCCTCGATTAGTCCACTATTGACTTGACCATCTATATAATAAAGTGTTGCTGCAAAGGTGAACTTATTCTGAGTGTTGTGAGCAGGTGACAGAGAAATCTTAATATCATGACCGGAATCGGAATAATATTCTTGTCGATTATCTGTTTATGGAGTTGTACTTTGACAAACGGTAATATTTCAATTTCACACATCTAATTTATTCAAGTATAATTGTAAGTTAATTAATTTAATTAACACTTATTATAATTATATACAAGGACATACAGGGAAACTAAGAAACGACGGCGGCAGTTCTGGGCCAAAATGCGAGAGAGAAGGTTTCCTCCCTGACCTGACAAATTGTACAAAGTTCTACGGGTGCGTGGAAAATGGACGAGGTGATGATGGGCCACCTACGTATGACCGCCATGGTTTTGTGTGTCCATCCGGCACAAGTTTTGACAAGGAACTTTCCAATTGTAATTCTCCTGCGAACTCAAGTCATCCATGCAAGGACAAGGTGAGTCGGCGAAATTTTAAATATTATTTAAATTAATTAATTAATTTTTTAATTTTTAATTTAGATTGAAGAGCCAGCTAAACCAGAGAGTAACAAAAGGATTTATTTTGAAGACCAATTTTACAAAAATCCAAATGAAACAGGTTGGATCACTTCAACGTATCCTGGAATTGAGAATTCTCAGAAAGGACGATTTGATTGGAGCCCTGGAATTGGAAATGCGTTCAATGACCCAGGCTTTGAAAGAGGTCTTTTAACCCTTGACCAAAATTCCTTTCATTCCATTTCTACAAAAGCATTCGACCCATTCTCTACCAAAAATGACGTGTTTATTCTACAGTACAGTGCCAAAGAAACCTATGATCAGAACTGTGCTGGGAGTTACATAAAATTGTTTGATTGTTCTCTTGACCCTTTGACCTTGGTTGGATCAACAAAAATATTAATGGGTTTTGGTCCAGATAAATGTGGCAGAATTGGTGCAGACCTTACTCTCAGTCTACATCAAGAAAATGGGAAAGTTTATGATCTTTTCAATGAACCACTTCCGAGACATGACACGCAGACGCATGTGTACACTCTAATCATTTATCCAGATGAGATTCGTTCTTATGAAATTAAATATGATGGGAATCTTGTGACGAGTGGAAATTACAAGGAAATCGTTCCAACTTTTAAGGGATGGGACTCCATCTGTGGGATTGGATTTGAATTGTACCAATCACGTGGTGGAACAGTGTTTGATAATATTTTGATGACCAATGATCAACAATTAGCGAGTGAACGAGTCAAGGAAATTCAAAGCGTTTTATCGGACAAGGCTCCGTTGCACACGGACACTGTTCCCGCAGATATGGACACGGTTAGTGTCTAAATTTAAGCAACGAACGGGACACGGACGCGGTTGAGCTGGACACGGACACGGAACGACACGGGAAACGTACGTGTCGTGTCGTGCCAACACGGACACGGATTGAGCTCTAATTACAACCTCATTTATTACAAAATGTTTAACAAAATAATCAAAATCCGTATGTATTAAAGAGATTTCCAAGAAAATAATAAAGTGTCCAAACAATTAATTTCCGGTAAATGGGAATACCTGCGACAGAAAACTTGATTACCTTGTAAGAATTTCATTTTGAGAAGAGAACTAGTCGTTGACATATGAGCGACAAGTACAAGGTCTCCTCTAATTGCCCTCTCTGTAATATCATTTGTATCTGTATCTGTTATATTCGTCTTCATTTAATTTTTATTGCAACAAATGTTTACAAGGAAGTCGTGGTGGATTTGGAAGTGAGGATTAGTTTACACACCTGATGTGAGCGAGTCATATTAATTGCACATAAATTATTAAATTGTAAATACTTCAGTGTTTACAAACAGACATTTTATGGAACACCCTGTATTTAATAATTACATATAAACGCCATTTTTCCAGTCACGGTTTATTTTCACGGTGGAGCATTTATGAGTCGGAGTGCAGATGAATACGGAAGAGAATTTTACATGCATGAAAATGTTGTCCTAGTGGCCTTGAACTACAGGTTGGTGTTGGTGGCATTTGGTAATTTCTTTCCAAAAGACCAATTAATTCTTTTAAAATATTAAGATTACAAAGAAATACACAGGTTTTATAAGCACGGGAAACGGCGTTATTTCTGGGAATTTCGGACTCAAGGATCAAAATCTTGCCCTTCAAGGGCACAAACAAATATTAAATTCTTTGGTGGAGATAAAGGTAAGGTCACAATTTTTGGGACATGCGCTGGAGCCGTCTACCTCATACCACATTTTCAAAATGTGGCCGTTTCGAATGAAAGTGAATGAAGGATCAGTGGATGGTCCATGGTTTCTCATGTATCTGTATGTAGTTAAATATGACAAGTAAATGAGTTGCGCGGTGCAACAGTAACAACGGAAAAGGGAGAGGGTGACGATTTTTGATATATTGATATTCTTACCTTCAAATTACCTTCAAAAAGGTTGCCGGGAAATCCCTATCCCCACGCGTCGTCATACGACCTTAAAATGTTTGTAAAGTTTTCGGTCTAAACAAGTTCAAAATTCCTCGGAGTCGACCTCGAGTTCATAGCCGAGGTCAGACTTCATTCATTTTCTGTACCGTCAGGTTAGTAGGTAGATGGTTCCTTTGGCTCACGGGGTCCCAGCCTAAACAGCTGACCCGGAACTGGGTGGTGCGAATGTGAGCTTAGGTAGAGCCTATAGACTGTTTAGACCCTTAACGTTTACTTTCTGGTCATCACGAGTTAATGGACTTAAACCGTTCTTATAATATTGATATAAGTTAATATAATTCTTTATGCTGCGAATTTTAGAGTTACTAGTTTTAACGGAAAACTAATTGTATTTGTATTTGCTTTTATTTTCAAGATATTAGGATAATATTTTTATTGAACTTAATTGAACACGCCAGACATACATAATGCAATAAATCAGAATTCACCATAACCAATAATCCATATAAAATCATATCATACCAATAAATATTATAGATATTTTTCAAGATATTATTACTTCAGGCATTACAACAGGTGTGATGTGACTCGAATCGGATGAGATGTACTTGCACGTGCACATTGAATCTGGTGGGATGTGGATTTGATTGTCGGTTTATTTCGGAAAGGTGCACTGCGAACTTGCTGCGAGTAAGATTGTTCTACACGTCTGAACATTGAGCCGTTTATGGCGACAACCTGCTTTGATATGCTCGTTTTAAGAAACGTTATGATGGCCGTCGACAACGTTCTTAACCTCTCAAATGAATCACTAGTTACAAGGCTCGAGGTTTCTAGTAATTCCAGTTCCAGAGCCAAACACGAAATTCCTAGACAAACTGCAAATACACTGAACGGAATGCTCAGGTATTCTGTGTTCATCGCTTTGTGCTCGGGGTTAAATTCTAACAATACCGAAGGCATATACAGCCATACCAGAGAGCCCTCCGGAAGAATCTTATTGTATTTGCCATAATATCTGAGTCGTAGTCTTCGAGACATTTGGTGTATATCTTCCCACTGTTTCCACAGACCTGACTCCATTATTGCACGGAAGGAAGTTTTAACCAGTTTGTATATATAACCCGCCGATACTGAGAAATGGCGAAGATACACAAATTCCTCAATGGGACCACTGTGAACCAATTGTGTAACATTATGTAGTAAAACTTTCATATATTCGTCAGTCTCACACCATTCAGAGCTCTCAATAGTTGCAAAATTCTTTGATAAGCTTTTGTTGCCCATAGTGGTTGCCACTGGTTTGTGCTTTGTGATTTTGACTTGAAAATATATATCCGGGTCTTCCGTAACATAGGCAGTAGAATTTATCACTTTTTGACAATGCCGACATGAGGAGTTACCAAACATGACAGGCGCGTCTGGGTAGAGATTGCCATCACTGTATTTAAGAGTGGAAAAGCTCGTAATCTGCATATCAGTTTCCACAAGCTCACGAAGATTCTTAGGGTACGAGATTAATGTAGGTTTAGTTGCAAGTGATGTTAGAACGCCTGCGTATCCATTTGTAATTACAATTGCTATTAGAGTCCATGTAGCAAACACGAGCTTTCCTTGGGATTTGATACTGTTTGGTATTGAGATACCTTGACTAAGCAAGGTTCCCATCATATTGGCAAAACTCACACTAGGATTGGGTCCGCCAATCAAGAATTTGTTATGTCGGAAGAGATATAACGCAAAGAATACTGACACTAATGATAAAGACGTAAACACCCAAGTTCAGATATCCATTGAATTATACAGCGCTTTTATATTATTTTCTGAAATCTGCTGCTTTGTCGCAAAGACTGACAAATGGTACGGTGAAATATGCACTGTGAGTGTACTATATATGTAATATTTATTTCCCAGAGCTGTTCCCTCGTCAAGAACATGTCCAATTTCAACCGATCCGTACTTAAAATTGCCCAGTACTTCACGAGGTCCAACATAGGTGAAGTTAAATTTTCTCACTATTTCTAAACGTGTGCAATCATATTCGTTAATCACGTTCAAGTGATAACCTAATCTAAACCAATGTTCCATTTCATTGGCTAAGATGTGTGCCGGCTTAAACGTGATAGTTGGTTTACATGATTTCTGAAGGCGAAACGCCTCAACGTAATCTTGATAGTCTGAAAGAACCCCAATTCCTTTCCTGTCCTTATGTTCAGCATACCACATTGCCTCGAAATCTTTAACATTGGCAATATGAAATTCCAGTCCTATCCTCTTCAACATTTCCCCATCCTCACAGAGGAAACAAACCAAATTCATGTCAACTCCATTGTATAATTCAATAGTGGTGCCGAGATAGCTATACCCATAATGCACTGCCAGAGCTACAGATTCACGCTCGTATTTTTGCAGATTCTCATTTGTAACCAAAACTGTGAGGTCGAAGATTGAGTTGTACTCCACGTGAGTTGCAATTAGATCCTCTATTACCTTAATGTTTGGAGTGATCGGGACAAAAATAATTTGTACGCGGCATTCAGTGTATTTTGTATTTGAGTCAAATGGAATGGGTTCATTCCAGTTCTGACGCAGCCGCGACCATCGAAGATTGGGTGATACAGCCTTCTCCAATGCATCGTAGAATACAACAGGCCTCAAGCTTTGTCGTGTAATGCTCAGATACTCTTCTGCCTCTTCACTGTATGAATTCGTGTACTTTCCTCCCACAAATTTTATGTGACAGGATTCCATAGTCCGAAAGAATGCAAGAATTTGAGTGGAAATTGATTTACTATGAGCTAATTCAATGAAGACTAATATATCGAGAATACTGAAAAGATTGATCTTCATTTCAATTCGAATTCTGAGATGACTCACGATTAGTTTTGCATGAACTGAATATTATCTTTCTAACTAAGACTGACTGAGGATTGGTAAATGAATTTGCTCAAGTCCACGCGTCAAGGACAAATTCCGCTTAGTGACACGTAAGGAAAGCACAATTGACGTCATTCGAAATTATTTGGGTGCTCTCGGTAAACACAATTTATCGGAGTCCGTGTGTTGGCTCGATCAATGAGTGCTTATATTTGCGATGTAGGCTTACAGTTTATGTGCTTTAACGAATAGAATATGAGGAATGTCATCGGATTGCTCGGCAAGATGTACTCAAAATTTATGAATCAATTCCCACTCGAATTCTAGGAGCGTCGCTAGTTTCATGTGAACTGAACTAGATGTTTCACGAACTGCCAAATGGATTCGGATGAAAAATTGGCCTACAAATATGTTCAACTCCACGATGCAATGAGAAGTTCGGCGTTGTGACTGATCAGAAAATCCTTGCGTTATTTGAAACCTTCGGTTGAATCTGGAGCGGTATCTCTAATCATAATTTATGCAAGGCAGTTTATTTGCTCTGTCAATGAGTGTTAATTAAAGATGGGTTATAGTTCGAAGCCTTAACCAGATATTAGAAACATGAGCAATGCTGAGACATTGCACCGTAATATGTACTATGCTTGCAACATATCATTCACTCATGATCCAATTATAATGTGAATTCTGAAGATATTGGATAACTAGGTGAACACGACTGGCCGTGTCTTCAGTGGAGCAAACTGCAGGAAACCTCATCGCGAGAGAAATATAGAGGACCCTGCTTCAAATAAACCGAGGCCTGGAAAACACTTATCATAGAATGCCACGTTCTTACTTTTTTGCAATCAATTAATTACTGAAAAGGAAATAATATCCTGACTACTATGGAGCACTTATACCAATATAGGCTTCAATCTGCAGGAACAGGTGTTAGGCTAACAACGGCGACAGAAGAAGATACAGGCATTGTCAATTAACGACTACTCAAAAACTTACTGATAATATGCTGAATGAACACTGATTTAAGACTTGGGTGACGAGAGAATTGAAAAGAATTGTCTTCATCTTGATTAGAACTCGCAGATAACTGAGACTGACAAGAACTGAACCAGAAGTGCGTCGGATTGGAAAAACCGAGTCTTTTTAGTACACTGTGGTCCAGAATTGATGCTGGCCATCCGGAGAAATTTCCGAGTGACATGGAGTGAAAGTTGCGGCAAGAGGGAGATTGGCGCCTAAACTTTCCCTCCTCATTTCAACCGAACTTACAATTCTATGTTTGGGACTGAAGTTCATGAGTAGAGAGAAAGTTTAGGCGCCAATCTCCCTCTTCCCGCCACTTTCACTCCATGTCACTCGGAAATTTCTCCCGATGGCCAGCATCAATTATGGATACCAGATATATATAATGATTATTTTAATCAAACTCCACGAATCAAGGACAAACTCGACTCGACATAGCATAATTACATGTCATTTGAGGGCATGCATGGAATTTGGAGTCATAATTTCTTTCAGACAATGTTCGCTTCATGAATGAGTCAAAATATTTCTGAGGATAGCCATGGGTTTAAGTAAAAAACAATATCATGTGCCGAGCGAGGGACTGCTCCGTAAAACTCGGAAATGACAAATAACGCTCTTGTTTCACGATTCCCAAGATGAACTTCGAGTGTCCTTAGTTTTATATGCATTGAACAACTGTAACTGTCAGGGTCCACCACATGGTCATCATTCTCTTCATGCTCCACACTCTGGCATGCCTGGATTTACCTTGAGACCCGGCTTGGGGAAGGAACATATGACTATTATTATTTATGTTAATATTCTAATTATGTGATTAGAGATTGAGACAGTGAGTTTAAAATGGTCGCCAAATGCCTCAATACAACACAAGACACTCGTTTGTCATGTAATTCCCCAAGGACTTTTGACTAATATTTTCGAACAGTCCGTTTTTCCGCTCGCGCCAACAACGGCAGAATTAGTTATATATTTTATTGAAAAATCACACAAATTATTCAAAATCGATTTAAATAAGATTTGCCATAATTGATGTCGAGAATTGCAAATTCTTTTGAAAGATTTATCCGAACATAATTGAAAACGAATGCAGTGCGAGTGGTTGTGATCCCTCATTTGGTGTTAATGTTCAAAATTCATTGAACAATCAAAAAGATATATGATGAAGAGAATTACAGTATTAAAAATCACATTATTACAGATCAGACATAGTCATTTTGCTCATAAACCAAAATTTCGGGCCACAAATTTCCCAGATCATTCAGGATTATTGTAAGAGTATATTTTGAAAACCAATTCTTCAAAGATCCGAATGAAACTGGTTGGATCACTTCTACCTCAACGTATCCTGGGGTTGAGAATTCTCGGAAAGGACAATTGTTAGACTAGATCCCTGGAGATAGAAATGCAATGTTATAAACTGACTAAGAATACTACTCCGGAAAGAGCGTCAAGATTTTAGTCTCAACACATTATAGTTGATGAGGTCAGGTATTGCAAAGTAGTGGTTGTAAATTAATTCAAGTATTTAACCTTTATTTTTGAACCAATTCTATCTGCGTGCAAGTCATTTCTGAGCCAATTTTATCTGCGTAAAATTTATTTTTGAACCAATTCTATCTGCGTGCAATTCATGCAAACCTTTACCATTCGTGCAATCATTTACCCTTGCCTACCACTATCACATGCTACTGCTCGCCACATACACATTGTCCAGCAGAATGCTATGTACTATGCTTAGCATTCTGCTTGTGAAATAATTAACACTTTTTTTCCTGCCTCGCCGACCTTACCGCCATCCGGCGCCCGAGATTCATGATGGTAAAGAGGGTCGCCATTCTTAATTGACTTTTTCTCACTCGCCCATGCAACTTTTAAAACTCCTCTTCCCTCTTAGCGTACATGCATTTTGGTTGGATTGCATGTCTCCAAATATTTATTTTATTTTAATGGGTATGTGCTCACTCCTTACGCCAAACAAAAACCTGAATCGATATTTGAATTAAAAACGGGACCAAAACCAAACATGTATCCTGTCCTGACTCGTTAATTATGAATAATGTGTTTTGCCCATAAACTGTGCTGCGTGGTTCGATGTCGAATTAAAACTAGAAACTCAGCACATTTCATAAATGAATGTAAGTATGTATGTGCTGAATAATATATGGCTCGGGACAGTTTTCATTACTTCAATCCAGTTTCTTTACATAGAATAAATTTTATAACCTTGCTTAGAACAGTCTCGAAATATCCTTATGCAGTTGTTCAGTCAGTTATTAAGAACACTCGTACTTCTTTCCACAATTTTCCTCTATAAGAAAATAAACTACAATTATGATTAGTAAAAATAGTTTAAGATTGTTAATGATTGGTCTCAAATGTGGTCACTTCTTAAATATTTTCCCCTATGTTTGGGATGATCAAAACAAAAGAATTTATTTTACAAAGTCAAAAATTCGTATTGCCCATTGGTTGTGCACATCATTTACGTTCTGGATACATCAAGTCTACTTGTGTTACTCCATTATACGAGAAGTGACTCACTCAGGTCAAAATGTTCAAAATTATGTTCTTCACAGTATTTATTTTATTGCCTATGGAGTTGCTTCCTTGCTCACCGCCATGACGGTTCACAAAGGGAGGGAAATACAACTTTGTCAGAATCAATACTTTCGATTTTTCACGTCAGTCAACGGTAAATTATGCATGCACTTTATGTATATTTGATTTGACACATTTGATTTCAGAGCCTTAATTTAAAGTTTAACCAAAATACTGTCTTTCAGATCGCTACTCCACTCAAAACTATGGGAAATTGAAGAATGGTTGTGAACTCGTCGTGTTTCTGTATCTGTTAGCTGTCATCACCCAGCCGTTTCTATTAAGATTCATAAATATTACTTATCCGACTTCAACCATTTTCTTTAGTTCATTTTTTTCCGAAGAGTCTCATACACCATTTAACATTTTCCTTATGTGTTTACCGGATTTCTACATGGACCTTATGGGTTGGACTTTGGCTTATACATATGGGGCTTTAATTATCATTCTTCTCTTCAGCTATTTACTTTTCACAACTGAAATGCGGTAATTATTTATACATTATACATTAGTTCGGAGGTGAACCTCTGTTAGGTTGTACCAGGTGTCCGTTTGTACTACAATCATTTTATTCACCATGACAGGTCGAATCGTTCCAGCATTTTTATTGAGGACAAATTCAAGACACCAGCGGAAGCAATATTTATTTTTCGATGCTTACAAATCCTTACTAATTCTGCGAACGCTGTTTTTCGAGACTACATATTAATTATACTCAACAATCTCATGTTCTGTTTAACGGTCGTGAGCCTTGTCGTTGTCATCAAATATGGGCATGACTTACAAATGTTGATGGCGTTTGCAATCATTCTGGATTTCATAGTCGGGCTCGCCTACTCCCTTATCGTCTACATATTTGTCGGAAGATACCACGAGTATTCCAAGAAACTCTTGACTTCTTGGAAAAACACAACAGTGGTGGATAGGAAGGACAAGATCCGACTGAACAAGTACATCAGATCTTGTAGAGTACTTAGGATTGAATTGGGAAACTTTGGATTCTTTCAAAAGTCGGGTGTCTTAAGAGTCATTGGGAGAATTGTGTATTATACGACCAAAACTTTAATTCTAACTAAAAATAATTAAATTGTATTAAACGAAAATATACGAATATTTTCATGTAAGATAACCTAACATCTGCACATGTGCCCTGTGTCTGTGTCCACAAAAGTTCAGACAATTTGCCACAAGTTATTTGTACATTCATTTAGTGTGATAGTGATGTACCCTGTGCATTGTAACCCATAGAGAAGACTCCAACTCATTTCCCGCTTTTCTTGATCTGTTCAAATCACCGCTGACTTTATATTATTTTTTGACCTCCTACAATTCGAAACTTACAATTTTTTTTTCAAATTAATATTGGATTGAATAGAATTCATTCGAAAATGTTAATTGAAAACTTGAAAGAAAATTTTTAAATGAATTTTTGATAACAAAATGTTAATTGAAATTTTGAAAAAAATGTTAGCTGAAATTTTGAAGAAAATTTTTAAATTCTATTTCATTGGTTCAATATTCAAAATTCCCCTGAAGAGGAGGAGTTGCTTGTGTCACCCCTCGTGGTCTACGAAGTCAAAAGCATTCATATTCATAGAGGGATTCAGAGTCACTATACAAAATACGAATTAGTTGTACTAACCAATCCAGACACGTTGTTTGCTACTGACGCTTCTGCGCAGAAAAATTCAACCTACAGGGTGTCCCATCATATTTAGTACTCTGCATATTATTACAATTTTAATTTTTTAAATTTTGACAGTAAAATTAAAAATTATTAAGGAACACATTGTAATATTTATAAATACATTATGCAATGCGAATGCATTATGTATTTAATTAGACCTGTACTGCGTGTCCTGTACTGTACACGAGGAGGGTATTCCAAGGTCGTCACAGTCACAGTCCGCGCATTAATTCACACACAAGCATAAATATGCATGTAAAAATATTCTCATGGCTGCATGAGCTATTGTAATACCTTCATTCAATGAGGGCAAGAAAATAGACATAATGTACAGGGTGGTTTTTCAATTAGGTTTGCATTTACAAGGGATACGCTGACCTCTAGTGGCGACCCCTGACTTTTTCTTGACTCATTGTTCAGGAGGTCAAGGTCAAGCTCGGTGCAAAGTTTGAGGTCAATCGGAAGTGATGTACATGTTAATCCGGCTGACTTTTGCTGACCTTTGGTGGTCACCTCTGAATTTTCCACAACATGGAGACCCGAGTGAACCTTGGACGACATGTCAAGGTTA
>JAQIXO010000793.1:0-15601 GCA_034700305.1 Protaphorura armata
TGATACGGACAAGGACGGACGAGTAAGCGTTGAGGAATGTCGGGTTTGGATTGACAACAAAATGAAAAATCAAATACGAAAAGAATAAACTGAAAACGGATTCCACAGTCATGACTCATAGATCATAGACTTACAATTAGAGAGATGTTAGCCCAATAATTTCTAAATCTTCTTTTAATTTTGAAATCAACCCTTGTAACCGGGTTTAGCCATGTATAGCTCGACAAACTTAATAAAATTAAATACTTAAAACTAACCTATCGTGCCAATATGTAGTTTAGTTTATAATGGGCGCCAGGCCGTAACTCGTACCTTTTGAACTGGGTTCCAGAATAGTAACTTGGAGTGAAAAATTGGGGTCGGGCGGGTAAATTGTAATGATAAGCGCGTCCCGAGCGGGTAACTTTTGAGAGATGGTCACCAGGGGGTAACTTGTAGGGACAAGTGATAGCCAGGCGGTAACTTGCACCATTTGAAGTGGGTTTCAGGCTGGTAACTTGGAGGGAGAAATAGGCGCCGGGTGCGTAAATTGTCGTGAGATGCGGTCTCTGGGAGGGTAACATGTGAAAGATGGTAACCAGGCGGGTAACTTGTAATGGGAAATAGGCGCCAGTTGGTTAACTTGTTGTGAGAAATAAGGGCCGGTCGGTTAACTTGTAATGAAAATCAAGCGCCGGTCGGTTAACTTGCAATGAAAAACTGCCACCGCTTGGTTAACTTGTACTGAGAAATAGGCGCCAGGCGGTTAACTTGTACTTGTTACTTGCTCCAAAAGCCTTCAGTGTTTAGTGTTCGTCAGGGGTTTACGTCATACTCCAGATATCTGTAAACAATAAGGGCAAGCCTCAATTGATTCATCATACAGTCTGAGAAAGTAGAGGACGAGGAATAGAAAAATCGTTAATATCATATAAATTTGACCCATGACCAAAGACAAGAAAGAATGAAGAAATATTTTACATTTAGGGACTGTGCAAGGAATGTACAAGCTGTACACAGTCATGGGTTGACTATCAGTAAATATCTAAACTGGAGACTAAGCTCCAGCGACCAAACCATGCCCTCACCATAGGAAAATCAAAAGAAAACCAATCATGGCTTCACAGGAACGAACGAAATTACTTTATGAGAAATTCCATTGCTCTACCCAAGCAGACGAAGAAAATTCTCCGTCGTCTCGCTGTAGAGATAAGAAAATGTCTTGGACTAATCTGCATTAAAGGCAGACAGTCCATTACGATCTCACAATTGTTGAGTCGCCCGATACAGAACTCGTCATTCTCAGTCGCACTCAAAAAATCAAGACAGGACAAAAAATATGCTACCGATCAGTTCAAGTTCCAACTGACAACTCACAGCCAGGCTGAGAATAATTCATAAATTTTAACTTCCACTTTTCACCCAATACATTGACTGATTTTAGTTTAAGACATTTATTTCCCAGTCTTATCCAACCTTCCTCACAAATCTTACTGTTAGGGCAATCACAATCTCCCATTGTCATAGTGGTAGATATGGATTCCAGTATATATTAAGTTTAGGTGAAGGGGCTTAACTAAGGAAAGTAAAAATTACTTTTCTTGGTTCGTCACGATATGATTTTTATATCGTTCGGAAGCACGAAGAACGATAGTATTGGTCATTGAATAATTTCTCAAAATTGTACTAATTAATATGATAGTTAATTATCTACACATTTAATTGGTTCGCAATGGTTAATTCTTGTGATAGTGCTTGTAATAATATATACTGGGTTTTTTTAGACATAACTGAAGTTGAGTGGACATTCTGCTTTGTACCTGTGTACTTATATGTATTTTTATTACTACTTAAGGTCCAAATCCTATTTACAAAAAATTCGCGAGTCCAACTGACACCTAACGATAGATCAATTGGGATTTATCCTATTGTTTTAGGGAATGTTGCTATTGAATGTTAATAAACAAATCTTGAATCTTGAAATTAAGTGCGCATTAGAACCGAAGTTCAATCAGATTCCTCAGCATGCAGAGATGAAAGGCCTAAATACACTAAGACCACCCTGTTTTACAATGTTGCAAAAAGTAGATTTCAATACCATCACAAGACGTCACTTATGTGTGAGTGTGGCTGACAAAGGAACTTTTCGACTGATCTTCGATTTTCGAGCTGAATTTGTTTTTGACTGCCTACCAACTTATCTGAGGAGACGGACTTTTTATTTTTAACGCGGGGTTGCGCACGAATGAGTCGTTGTGAGCCCTTCTCTTGTGGGTCCTTCTTTACCTCATTTGAGTTAAAAAAAACTTCACCGTGTGCTTGCCATTGTCATTTTTCAACTCGACAGTGGTAATTCCTTGGTTGGGACAAAGGAGATATTCAGAGGTTTAAATTGTGGTTTGGGTCCCTATTGTTAATTACTAATTAGTAATTAACATTTTATAAGCTTAATGTTTGAAGGCAGGATAAATATATTTAGCAAAACTTTATTTTGTGCTTCTAATTGGTCCAGAGCATCTGGTTTGGTTCTAAGAAACATGTAACGAGTTGCTCTGACCTAAAATCCATTCCACAAGAGTCTATTTCTTTTTTAATTTTTATGTCCTTCCGGGATGGGATTAGTTGGCATTGAATGCATCACAACATATTATGTCATAATCCCAAGGGATGGAAATTATATTTAGCACTCAACTAAAGTTTTCTAGTTCAATCCGGACTTTCCGGACGTCACGACGACCACAGAACTTAATTTATGTAAAACACTCGAAATTAAGCATATCACGGTATGTACATATGCATGCTGGTCATCACACTCAAATAAAAAATCAAACAAACTGGACCAGATGTCAAGGGTCAGAGCAACTGGAGATTATCTCCATTAATTAACATAGTTCAAGTTGGTTGTTTATGTGAGGGAAAAAAGTTATCAACCTTGCAGACTTGTGAAAAGTTTAGAATAGATGAATGGACGTTGTGCTGACCTGACCTGAGCAAGCAGATGAAAACTTGCGTCAAGACAGCTTGACGCACGTCTTCCTTCGTGAAGTAAAAAATCTATCTCCTATTTAAACCAAATTCAATTCACATTCAGACATCAATTGCTCCTTCCGCAGAACCGAGCAAAACTTTCAGAAAACTTTTTTATATATATATAAAGCATAAAACGAAATTTTTATTTTCATAAAATGGATTTTTCTCAAGTTGGTTTCCTCTTCTTTGTTGTCTTGCTTAGTTTGGTTGGATCGGCCTTAACTGAGCTTCCACCATGCTGTAAGTACCCACTCCCTTCAAAATTACACTAGTTGGCTAACATTGCATTAGCAATGCGTAGGATTTATGTTGTTTTGAATTTGCAGCAAGCTGTGAGGCTCACCAGTACAACAAGGGCTTCACGACCTACTGCACACCCTTGGAATGTGACGAGGCTGGAACGGTGAGAATCCGCTGCACTGCATCGTCCACCGTCTTGTCAGTTGTAGCTAATTGGTACAGCCTTCTTGGGTGGGGGACGGTCTGTCCAGCGGGCAAAGTTTGCTGCCCAACACTCTTCCAAGAATTCTGTAAGTTTTCTCTCATTAAGTGAAAAAGTATATTACTAAAATTAGACTATTATTAATTTGCCGAATTAATTAATTATTCGCAGGTCCAAGTGTGACGATTCCTGAGAGTGGCCAAATACTTGGAAGGGCTTGTTTCAAACCTTCAGATAACACAATCGACTGTAAAGTCTGCAGACAACCAACTTGCGCTGTGGGTGCAACGTCAGCAGATGCCTTCTGTGCTAATTCGTCCGCCACCCAAGACAATTGTGCTTCTGGCTTGGTTTGTTGCGCAAATACTTTACAGTTTGCATGCGCCACGCCAGACTGTAATTATGAACTGTAATCTCTAGTCGTATTTATATTAGTAAGTTCTTCGCTCAGTGCTATTATTTATTATATATTATTAAATCATGCTTCAGTTGGGCCGTTTCTAGTGACTATATGTGACCATATTAGTTGTTAGGTTGCTAATAAAAATTGATTTGATTTGACATGACGTGTATAACTGGACACATTAATTTTACACACGTCATCCCGAAAATGCATATAAGATTTTAGATTTTTATTAAATATCAAGTGGAATGTTTCCTAAAACAATAGGAACTATATAGTCTCATTTGAATGAGAATGTCGAATTGTACAAAAACCGTGCCAGTGCAATTTAATTTGATATTTGTGTAAATGAGTTGCTGGACAGGGTAGGATGTCCACAACATTGAGCTAACATTCTGGAGCATTTCTCCTTGGCGCATGAATGAAATAAATGTTTAGAGAGGAAAAAAATCACCAATTTATTAATGATCACTGCCATTCAATAATGGCTATTCCCCTTACGACGTCACTATGTTGTAGCAATTGGGTAGCCCTTACCGCTTCGCTATGGTGTACTAAAATACTACTGGGGTGTAATTGAGTGTGACATCAATTAATGGTAGTTTCTCTCCACCATACTTCATTCTCTAGAATGACACTCATTTTATGAATCGGTTGATTCAGAATAAATATTACACAAATATTTCTTTGCCTGCTTGCAGGGAACGGGTTTCCTAGTTGAATATATTTGTGTACGTGATTGCTTCTGGTTGACACATTAATAAAGAAATTAAATCAAAATCAAATACAAATTTTAGAAATTAGACTCATTCGTGGATGGGTCAGGTCCATATGTTGGTTTACAATATTCAGCCAAACAATACTTTCTTACAAAACTTATAAAATTTTCCTGTTACATTCGTAGGAGGCTCACTATATGCTCTCTTCACTTTGGTATTAAGACAAAAATTTCATTTCATGTGCACTGTTTGAGACATTGAATCGGTTTATTTGTGTATTAATATTACGTATGTATAATTAATTCACTTTTGCACATGTCGTGTCGTAAGTTCGTAGAATTTGAAATGAAGGTCTCGAGAATGGGAGGGCAATGTCTGACAAAACCTGTTTCCTTACCAGTTTATGGAAAACAATTCATAGAAGTTCACTCGAATTGATTAAAGCTTCGCAATTTACATGTCAACCCACGGTAAATAAAAATAAATTAATGTGCAATGAAAAAATCACTATAACAAGAGATTATAGTTGCTTACACAAAACTATTTACTTGATTTGAATAATAAATTTGTTTCTACGCATACAATGTTGCCAAACTGTTTGAGAACGGTTTTACAACCGTGTTGTACATTCACGTGTACTTCCATAAAAACGGTTGCAACCGGTTCTTTCTAAATGGACATTTCTTTATCTTTATCTTTAACAATGCATATGAGACCAAAACGTCAGAAAAGGTCCAGGTAGTTTTCCTTATTGGAAAAGGACAAAGTTTCTAAAGTTACCACTCTAGTTTACAACACAGAAGGTGAACGGGGTAGAGAAGACAAAGCGAAACTCTAAATATTCACTCCAACTCCAACAGACAAAAGCACAAAATTTTTATTAAATGAATATTATTATTATTACTAGTTTCAATGTGAAGTGTTCTTTTTTTTATTAAAATGTAGAACATTGGGTTACATTAAAATACTAGAATGCAATTCACAAACAGAACTCGTAGAGAGTGTTTGTGAAATATATACAGTCAACTAATATTGTACACAGATATATTTGAGCTTATCTACCGCTACCAAAAAAGTGTAAAACACAAATACAACGAAAGTCACAAATTACCAAACAGTAATATAAAAAATTAAGGTAAATCCGTTTAACACGAAATATTCTTTTTTTAATGTAAATAATAGTACGAGTAAATTAGTGTAAACGAATATTCTTGGATGCATGGTTTCTTAATTGATTGAAACTATAGTGTTGTGTCAAATTCCAAACAAGTCTATCAAACACCTAGACTAACTGGTCTATATTTTGTACTTGTGATTTAGTTCTCTGAAATGTCGTCAGAACAAAACCAATTCCGTGATGACTGGAAACTCGGACCAAATGTGTGTGTGAAGATTCTTGTAGAACGAATGGATCAAGGAGTCGCAACTAGCAGAGTGACCACCAAGTCTCTTGGATCAAACTATGGACAGAAATCACATGACTCAAAATACGTGACACCAGATTTAAGTGGACATGTGGGAAAGAGTCGTCACAAATGTTCAACCTGCTTAAAAGAATTTACCAAGTACTCCAGCTTCATGAAGCACATCAAAACTCACACCGGAGAGAAATCTACGTGTGTCAAAACCTTTTCTCAATCACCATACCCTGTGCATGCGAGAGAGAAACTGCATGTGCATCAATGCAAAATTTGTCTCAAATCTTGTTCGAGTCACTCAAAACTTGTTGTACACTTACGAGTCCATTTTGGCGAGAAACCTAACAAATGCACATTGTGCCCCAAAACGTTTAATGAATTGGGATCACTTAAATCACATTTACGAACTCATACAGGCGAGAGACCGTACAAATGTTCAATGTGCGCCAAAGCATTTTCAAGATCAGGCCGTCTGACCGAACATATTCGAACTCATACAGGAGAGAAACCTTTTAAATGCTCAATATGTACAAAATCTTTTAAACGCTCCCACCATCTAAAAATCCATCTTGTCATTCATACCAGTGAGAAGTTATACAAATGCTCAGAGTGTGCTAAAGAGTTTTATCATGCATGCAGCTTAAAGAATCATGAACGAATCCATACGGGGGCTATGCCTTATGAATGCCCTTTCTGCTTTAAAGAGTTTACGCAATCCGGGAGCCGGGATAACCACGTTAAAGTCGTCCATACTGGGGAGAAACTTTACAAATGTTCCATGTGTGTGAAACAATTTTCCAGTGCAGACTACTTGAAACGTCATTCACGTACTCATACTGGGGAGAAACCTTACAAATGTACAGTCTGCTCCAAATCGTTTCCTCAGTCTAGTGGCCTTAAAAGTCATTCCAGAACTCATACAGGAGAAAAACCATTCAAGTGTTCCATATGTGTCAAAACTTTTTCCAGTTCTAGCGAATTGAAATCTCATTCACTCACTCATACTGGGGAGAAAACTTACTTATGCACAACCTGTCCCAAAGCATTTTCCAATTCGGGGACACTTGCTAAACATTTACTTACTCATACAGGGGAGAGACCGTACAAATGCTCAATGTGCGACAAAGCATTTTCACGACAAGGAGATCTGACAGCACATATTAGGATTCATACTGGAGAGAAGCCGTACCAATGCTTAACTTGTGTCAAAGCATTTTGTAGATCATCAGATCTGAAAAAACATAATCGAATCCATACCGGAGAGAAACCCTTCAATTGTTTAATCTGTTCTAAAACATTTTCTCAGTCGGCTAATCTCAAAGCCCATTCTAAAATTCATGGGGCAGAGAAACATTAAAAATGATCGATATGTACTAAAACGTGTGCTCATACTTTTGACTTAAATACCCAAAATATCAAATTATGTTACTGTGTCAAAATATTAAGGTGTGTTAAGGTATGTATTCAAAATATTGTATAGAATTGAATGTAGTTATTTCTCCAATTCAACAATATTATTACTATACTATATATATTTATATATTTTATAATACTCACACAAATTTCAGGAATAAAATATGCAAAATAATTATTCGTATCCTTTCAAAATCATTTTCTCCACCGCATTCTGGGATATAGAAATCTGAAATTTTGCAAAGTTCTAGAAAAAGAATTTCTAAATGTAGGGCGTGGTACAATTTTAGAGACTCTAAAAAGGTCAATGGTCAGAAAATCTGACCCAGAAATTATTTTTTCAACTAGGTCAGCAAAAAAATATTTGCCCACCTTTCTATTTTTTATATTTCAAATTCTGAGCATTTTGACGTATTGCGCACCTCAATACGATTTTTTTGAAATTTTTTATGAATTTTTCAAAAGTTTAGAAAGGGGTCTAAGGATTCGAACTCCCATAAGCGTTCACAAAAATTTTATATTCATCTTCAAAGTCAGTTTTCTTCCACACGACCCTTCGTTTTATTGCACATGGCCATTTATGTGACCTGATTTCATAACGAAGGGTTGTACTGTAAGGCTTTTCTGAAGAAATGGATGGAATTGTTTCTTTATCTTTGACAATGCATATGAGACCCAAACATCAGAAATAGTCAAGGTCCAGGTAGTTTTCCTTCTTGTAAAAGGGACAAAGTGTCCAAAATTATCACTCTAGTTTACAACACAGAAGTTGTACGACGGAGACCAAACCAAGCGAAACACTAAATATTCACTCCTCCAACAGACAAAAGCTCAGAATTTTTATTAAATGTATTTCATTCTCATGTGTTTCAGTGTGAGTGTGAAGTGAGTTGTACGCAAATAGATTAGAGTTTATGAGTGCAGTGAGTACGAAAAATATTATTTTACCGTATTGTGTAATAAGTATACATATCGTGTTCATGTCGAATTTTGAAAATAATTGCCTTGGAAGATACCGACGAGTATTGCTCTTCAAAATCAACCGCTAAGAAAAGTTTTGAACGAAAGTCACATATTGTCAAACAGCGAGATAAAATAATAAGGTAAATACGTTTAAGACACAATTTTTTTTAAATGTAATCGTACGCGTAAATTAGTGTAAGGAATTCCACATAAATTGAAACTCGTGTTGTCTCAATTTTCAATCAACGATATTCAATAAAGATTCTAAAGCACTCAGATTTGTGTATAGTGTTTCTTAATTTTAGCTTTAAATTTTTTGAACTTGTGTTTTTTCGAGTAATTTTTTCAAGGCTTTTCTCTTTTGATTTGTCTTTCAATGTAAGTTGCAATATTTCATTAATAATAGTACACTGTCGAAAGGCTACCATTATTGTAGTGGCAGTGATTTTCATTGAATAAATGATTATTTTTTTATATCAATTTCAATTCAAACAACATTTAATAATAAAAATTCTAACCACCTAGGTTTGAAATTACAATTGCCATTACCAGTTTAACCATAATTAGAAAACTTAAGCCGCACCCACCTAGACTAACTGGTTTATATTTTCTCCTTGTGATTTAGTTCTCTGAGATGTCGTCAAAACAAAACAAATTCCGAGATGACTGCAAACTCCGACCAAATGTGTGTGTGAGGATTCTTGTTGAACGAATGGATCAAAGAATCCCAATTACAGGTGTGACAACAAATTCTCTTGGATCAAACAAGTTAAAGACTACAACTACACGAATGGAAGAAGAACACAACAATTCGACTAAATGTAAAAAGAGAACTTCCCAATCATCACATCTAACATCACATAAACGAAGTCATACTGGAGAGAAACCTTTTAAATGCTCAATATGCACAAAATCTTTTAAACTTTCCCACCATCTAAATAGCCATATTGTTATTCATACCAATGTAAAGTTATACAATTGCTCAGAGTGTGGTAAGAAATTTTCACATGCTTGGGCCCTGAAGGTTCATGCACGAGTCCATACGGGGGCCATGCCATATGAATGTCCTATCTGCTTTAAAAAGTTCAATCAATCCGGGAACCGGGACAACCACGTTAACGGCCTCCACACTCGGGAGAAACTTTACAAATGTTCCATGTGTGCCAAACAATTTTCGAGTGCCGAGTGCTTGAAACGTCATTCACGTACTCATACTGGGGAGAAACCTTACAAATGCACAGTCTGTTCTAAATCATTTTCTCTCTCTGGTGGACTTCAAATTCATTCCCTAATTCATACCGGGAAGAAACCATACAAGTGTTCCGTGTGTGTCAAAACTTTTCCAACTGCTAAAAGATTGAAATCTCATTCACTCACTCATACTGGGGAGAAACCTTACGTATGTACAGTGTGTTCCAAAGCATTCTCTGAGTCAGGATCACTCGCCACACATTTACGAACTCACACAGGGGAGAGACCATTTCAGTGCTCAATGTGCGTTAAAGCATTTTCAAATGCAGGAAATCTGACAGCACATATTCGGATACATACGGGAGAGAAACCTTACGAATGCTCAATCTGCTATAAAATGTTCAGCACATCCTCACATCGGGACACACATGTTCGAATCCATACTGGGGAGAAATCTTACAAATGTCCCACATGTACTAAAGGTTTTTCCAGTGCCGACAAATTGAAACGTCACTCACGTACTCATACTGGGGAGAAACCTTACAAATGTACTGTATGTCCCAAAACCTTTTCTCAAACTCACGGACTCCGTGCTCATTTGCGAACTCATACTGGAGAGAAACCGTACAAATGCAAATTGTGTTCCAAAGGATTTTCTCAAAAGGGATCACTTGACACACATGTACGCACTCACACTGGAGAGAAGCCGTACACATGTTTAACTTGTGATGAAGCATTTTGTAGATCATCAGATCTGAAAATACATAATCGAATCCATACCGGAGAGAAACCCTTTAATTGTTTAATATGTTCCAAGACATTTTCTCAGGCTGCTAATCTCAAAACCCATTCTAAAATTCACGGGACAGACAAACATTAAAAATCTATCAATATGTAGTAAAACAAGTGCTCAACCTTGTGAGTCGTAGTACAGATGTGAACGCATGTAATTAATTTATCGTTAAGGTAATTGTTCAAAATATTGTATAGAATCGCAAATGCTTAATTTTTTTGTTCAACAATACTTTCTACGGAAGGCAGTTTGTCTTTATATAATTTTCCCAGTCCTAAATTAAGCCATTCAATTTGAAACTATTTAAACACACATTGTGCCGCAGCTGCACAAAAAATGTTAAGTGTATTTTCCTTTATATAATATTTATTTTAGAATAATATTTACCCTCACAAACTCCAGGAATAAAATCTAGGTATACATATATCAGTACAAATCCTTGTGATGTCTCCATCTGATTTTTTATCATCTACGATGTATCATTGCACTGCACTCACTTGACAAAGTCAATTGTAAGTGTAAGTGTATTATAAAGTACGAAAAGTGGTATTATTGGTATTATGAGTCAGGTCAAGATTTTGCAAGTTTTTTTCTCAATGGAAGAGGCTGAGTGAGTTTTGTCAGTTGGGGTATTTGTATAATGTTGTTGACCAAGGATATCCCTCTAATTTTAATTTCCTATGTCTGGACACGTGTCTGATATGTTGGGGCGGGAGCACGTAAACACACAAGGTGTACAAATGTGAAGTGTTGTCTAAAAATTATAATTTTAATTTTTAACTAAAATTGAAAATCTGGAATATTAAATTTACGGTTACGTCTACGTCTACGGTACGGCAGTAGGGGCGGTGGTGCGGTGCACCGAAATCAAATCAACAGACGGAGTCGGAACTCACAGGTAATTTTTGTATAATTATAGTCGTAATTAATTCCAAGAATAATTTTTCAAAATACAAAATATGCAAAATTAAACATGGACAAGAGAATAAAATAGTACACAATAATATTTAATATTTTATTCAATCTTCTATTCCTGAAATTGTCCTAGTATTTTGTGTTTTGCCATGAACAAATCTACAAATCTCCTTGCTCCGTCTTATTTCGATTTCTATGCATTTTGGCAGTTTGATTGCATTTATCATATAAATGAAAACGATGGCTGTATAACCGTCGGAGTCTCTAACTTCTAATTAACATTGTTATGAAATTAATTAATTTATTATGAATATTTGTGTTTGGTATTTGATTTTAGAACGTAATTGTCCTGAAAGATTGCAAATAATGAGAGATCTACAGAATCAACCCCTATCAAGAGAGGACAGAAGTTAAGACGATTGTGGAACAATCCGACGAAGATTATAAATATTGGGGATAAAATATTCAAGTAACTCCATTCAACACGTAGTTACAAAATTCAGCTATAAATTATTGTTAAATAATCAACAATCCGTGGTTTCTAAGGTCTTGAATTACTATTGTTATTTGAATTTCCCAAAATCTCAAGTAACCCAAATTGTTAATCACAATTCTTAAGTGACCTTGATTTCTAAAGTTTGAAATGAAATTATAATTTACCCCCCTCCCCACTATTGTGTTCAGTGTCAATCTCTTAACCCCCATAGATTAATTGAGCGTATTGTTTACTTGTGGTCTAGTAACCCTGCAATGGCGGCAACAAAAGACAAATTCCCAGATGACGGGAAACTTGGACCAAATGTTTGTGTGAAGATTATTGTTGAACGAATGGATGAAGAAATCATAACTGCAAAAATGACTAATAATTCTCTACAACCAAACGAAGTAAGAACGGAAGAAGGACATGCGAAGTTGTCCAAATCAAAAAAGAGAACTGAATCAGGAGCTTTGGCGTTACCGGAATCAGGTGTAAGCAGACCTTCGGGAAATAGTCGTTACAAATGTTCATCCTGCTTGAAAGAATTTACCAAGTACTCCAACTTCATGAAACACATGGGAACTCACACCGAGAAGAAATCTTACGAGTGCGCCACTTGTTTCGAAACATTTTCTAAACCATCGGATTTTGCCACACACATGCACATACATTTCGAGGAGAAACCGCACAAATGCACAATTTGTCCTCAATCATTCAAACATTTCTCAACACTTGTTAAACATTTACGAATTCATTCCGGCGAAAAACCTTTCAAATGCACATTGTGTCCCAAAGCATTTTCTGAGTCTGGATCACTCGTCACACATTCACGAACTCATACAGGGGAGAGACCATTCAAATGCTCAATGTGTGCCAAAACATATTCACGGCCAGGATATCTGTCAGCACATATTCGGACTCATACCGGAGAGAAACCCTACAAATGCTCAATATGTTCAAAGTCTTTTAAGGTGTCCGGTCAACTAAATAGTCATTTTGTCATTCACACGAAAGAAAAGTTACATAAATGCTCAGAGTGTGGAAAGGAATTTGCACAAGCAAGTGTACTGAAGATTCATGAAAGGGTCCACACGGGTATAAAACTCTTTGAATGCCCAATCTGCTTCAAAAAGTTCACTCAATTAGGGAGTCGGGACATCCACATTCGACTACATACTGGGGTAAAACTTCACAAATGTTCCATGTGCGTCAAATGTTTCCCGAGCTCCCATCGCTTGAAAATTCATACACGTACTCATACTAAGGAGAAACCTTACAAATGTACAGTCTGCTCCAAATCGTTTTCTTATTCTAGTGGACTTTTAGTTCATTCCAGAACGCACACCGGAGAAAAACCATTCAAGTGTTCCATGTGTGTCAAAACTTTTTCCACTTCTAGCGAATTGAAATCTCATTCAGTTACTCATACAGGGGAGAAACCTTGCGTATGTAGAACCTGTTCCAAAACATTTACCAATTCTGGGGCACTTGCTATACACACACGAACTCACACTGGAGAAAAACCCTACAAATGTTCATTGTGCGTCAAAGCATTTTCTTCATCAACGCAACTGACAGCACATGTTCGGACTCATACTGGAGAAAAGCCTTACGAATGTTCAATCTGCTCTAAAAAGTTCAGTACATACTCAAATCGCTACATACATGTTCGAACCCATACCGGGGAGAAGACTTACAAATGTTCCACTTGTGTTAAAAGTTTTTCCAGTGCATACAAATTGAAAACTCACTCACGTACTCATAGTGGGGAGAAACCTTACAAATGTACGGTATGTCCCAAAGCATTTACTCAATCAAGCGGTCTAAACAGTCATGTTCTAACTCATACTGGAGAGAAACCTTACAAATGCTCATTCTGTCCAAAGGCATTTTCTCAGTCTTCTAATCTCAGAAGGCATAATCATTCACACCACGGAGACACCTTGTAAATGATCAGTCTCTCTCTAAACATTTACCCATTCCAGTAACTTATGTTCGCATTCTCAAACACACGGGAGAGAATAAACCCGTAATCATCAATATATTCTTACTTTAGTTGCTTACGTTGTTAATTAAACTCATTTTCTAATATTCTGTTCATACATAGCTCATGTCCATAATGGAGATGTTAATATTGTATTTCAACAAAAATAATTGTAATCCCTAATTAAGCTATTGTATGAAAAATTGAGAACCTATTTATCCATGAAGTACTGTATGTGTATGTGTTCAAAATATTGTATAGAATAAATGCTAATTTTTCATTCATTTAAAAAATCCTTCCACGGAGAATCTTTGTAAATCTAAGAAATTTATTTTCCGGGGACATTGGAGTTGGGTAAGAGAAGTAACCAAGCTAATTGACCATGTTCTTTTTATTTTCTTTCTATTGAGAAACATGAGTTTATTTCTACATGAGTAATATGAGTAACAAGATGTTCTAAAAAATTTTCCCCAATGGAATGGAAATAGTACAGGCTGATTGAATTTTGTTATTTGGGGCAATGTTGTTGCCCAAGGATATCCTTCGAACTCTAATTTGACATGTAGGGGCGGGAGGAGGTAAACGCAAAAGTTGTACAAAACTGATAACGTGAAGTGTTGTCTAAAAATTATAATTTTTATAAATCCAAAGTTAATTACGGTACGGCAGAACGGGGTGGTGCGGTGCGCACCGAAATCAAGTCACCGTCCAGACAGAACTCACAGGTAATTTTTATATAATTAATTATAGGAGTAATTAATTCCTAGAATAATTTTTCAATAAAATAAATGCAAAATAATGACACATATGGGCGATATGGGTAATAGAATAAGTCGTTTACAACGTAGTATACTACTCGTCGCACGACTTAATAACTACTTCTATACCTTGAACTCCTAATAATTAATTTCAATGGACTGTATATTTTATCCTTCGTAATGAAGGCTCGGATAGTTGAATTGATTTTAGGAATGTACATTTACCAACAAAACATATTATTTAATGATGATTTCATAGTCGTTTGGCGAATCACACTGATAGAGTAGTGCGTAATCACTCTTCAGAATATTATTTCCAGTGAAATTTAATTTCTAGGTGAAACCAAACCTACAATGAAAGAGACACTTAAAATTTTGGTAATAGCAAAGTTTTCATATAAGCTTTATATTTCCAAAATAGAGCGAATAGTGCATAATACTAACATTTCGCTGATTATTCTGAAATATGATTATATGATATTCCAATGTTCTGGAAGAAGTTAACTCTTATCGCTTGAAATCTTAGTTGGACATTATAGAAAACTGTCTACGTTCGAACTAAAATAATTGATAGGACAAAATTTTCACTCCCTTATAATTCTTCATGAAAGCCGATTACGATCCTAATCGTAAACTACAGGATCAACTACAAGGATTTCATCCTTATCTGCTTTTGAACGTTTAATTAAGTAATATTTCTGGTTTCTATTTTTCAGCTGATTGCACAGGAATTTGGTGCTGGGTAAGTTAATTATGATTCAAATTAAAATCAGAGTCTAGAATCTTGAACGAATTTGATCTCTACCTCAACCCGTGCAAATATTAATATTTGTCCTGTTTGTTATATTTGTTTTAATATTAAATTGGATATAAGTGTCCGAGAACAACGGTCATCTCAAGGTCACAATTTGGGTAAACTATTTAACCAATTCGAATAAGGAAATCCACGTTTACAAAACTGCAGTGTACCGACCCCGACCGAGTGGATAATTGAGCCCGCTGATCTAACATCACTTAAAACCAGTAACCTGAATAAATACCAGGGTTCAAAAAAATCACGATTTTTTGGAAAAAATCCAAAAAATCCGATTTTTATGATTATAATCCGATTTTTT
>JAQIXO010000794.1:0-15596 GCA_034700305.1 Protaphorura armata
TGTCTTTTAATTCTTCCTGATAATTCCGCAGCCCCTGGACCACGATATCCTTTCATGAAAGCCAAGGATGCATATTCTAATAAGACTGAAGTATTTGCCAATGCCATGGATTCAGGATTAGGAGCATTTCGTGTGAAAGCTGTTCCGACTGAGGATAATGGATCTGCACCGCTGCCTCCATCTGTTTTTCGACCAGATTGATAATTTGAATGTAAAAATCGGATTAATAATTGTAATTTTATTTTTTCACTCACTATTTGTCCCCCAAATACTTTCAATTTTCTTTTGGCGATTTAACCATCCCAATTCTCCGCGCTGAAAGGAAAGGTCAACTAATTTCTGTGTGTCCATGTTTACATTAATGTTCAGACCGCCTGTGTTTCTGTGTGTTCAAAAAATTTTGGTTAGTTTCTGGTAATATAAATAAAGATATGACTATTTTATAAGTAAAATCCCTTAAAATTTACCTTGAGTTATTCAAACTCTGAATAGTTTTGTCCATTGTGTCGGCAAAACCTCGTACAATTTTTCCTACAAATATTTTTAAAAAATTGGTTCATTATTCCTATCATTATTTCTTCAAGGTAACTTTGCGTTGTTTCCAAAATCTCAGACATATTTTCGGGAAGCACCCGCGGTGGCGCGGTCAATGAATTTTGGGCTCAATTCAGGTAGGGTCATTTAACGATAAGCGGCATGGCCTTGAGTTTTTTCAGGCACATCATACGTACATACACAAGTCACGGACAGCAGAAATACACAGGGCATTGACTGTTTTCATCGTTTATGGTTTGTGGAAAATATTAACACGGAAGCCGTGCACGGGTGCATGAAGGTTGTACAAGTTTGATTGACAGGTGAGGTACAAAAATTAATATTTATTTTTCTTGGACGACAGAATTTTGGGAACCCATGCAGAAACTCGTCGACTCGTTTACCATATAAAAACATGTCCCAAAAATTATTTGCGCCCAAAAACTGGTGAAGTCATCGTTATAAAGAGGTTCTTTTAACCAATTTAAGCAAATGAAATTCTTACAGCCTCCAACAGCACATGCCTGAATTTTTGACTTACCAAACGCTATGAATGTTTGATTGACATGAGGAACATTAAAATTAAGATTGATCGGTCCCCCCGAGCTCGATCCATATTTTGTGTTATCCTCTCCATTGGTAATGGAAATGAAGTCGGCCCGTTTGATTCGCTCTTGATCATCTGAAGGGAGAGTGAGACTGAGCTCAGGGTCATCCCTTGGAAAGGAATCCAAGTGAAGGGTGTCACTCTCAACTTCAGTCTCAGACCATGTGGATTCCACACCAGTCCCAGTAACAGTCGTCAAGTAAAGAGACCAAAATAGTATGGCCAAAATTAAACTCAAGGATTCCCTGGAAATGGAAAAGGAGAGCAAGATAAATTATTAGTATGTACTTAAGTGTACGTGTGCCCTTGAGGGACCTCATACGGTGAATGACATATTATCAACTCAGTTCCCCTTTAAAATATGACACACATAATGTTTATGATTGTTTTTGAATTTTTCAAGCCTCATATTTTTCTCAATGTCATATGCCATTATGGGTCTAGTTAACTTGGCAGGTGTACACAACGCAACGTCCCACAATTTGTTCCTATGATATTTATCATAACAATTTAATAGTCAAATGCAGTAAAATGTTTCACAAAAATGTTTGAGGGTTTTATGGCGCTTTAATTTTTTACGGTGACAACTACTTTCCAAGCCGACATTTTTAAGGCACGTCTTACACCTTTATATCGAATATAGCATATTTTTTTGCACAAAATCTAATTGAGCTGTTGAATATGAGATGAGGTTGAGTTCGACGTACACAAAGGTTAACAAACACCCAAAATTATTACGCTTATAGTGCATCGAACTTGTATTACGTTTACCACCATGTTTTTTGGCCATAAAATTCTGACAATGTAATACACAAGACAAGCGCAAGCGGCGCCCGGCAACTCCCGCGTAAAATCGACAGTATCAAATTCCGATTTAAGTAAAGCATGAAGAAGTAATGAAAAAATAACATTTTCTCTCAAGTACTATTAAAAATAAGTTGCGTACGAATTCCTCAAAGGTGAGAAATACCGTACATTTTTCCAGGATATCCATAATTTTATAAAATCTAAGATCAGGTTATGCAAAAGTAAAGCTGTGTTTTTGGAAATCACATATTTTTCAAATGTCATAACGTCACAGACAAATCTTAAGGAACTCGTAATATATGGGAAAGTATTAGGCTGGCAGTCAATACTTCACATTCACATTAGACAAGGAAAGTGCAATTTCCTGATCCACCCTTATTTATTCATCAGTCTTATGTATTGAGTCTTGACAGTCTAAGTCTTGAGTCTCAATAAGTTATGCAATGGATCCGAGTCATAATTTAATTTAAGTTTGCATTGTGATTTTTAAATTAGCAGGCAAACCATAAATGTAAGGTTTACATGCTGCGGGGTCCAAGACCTCCTTAGCGAAAGTAAAGGTGAGGGAAACGTAAGCCTGTGCCATAAAACCCTTTCGAATTTAAGTAATACAGATTTTTTGGAGTTTTACATAACTATAGGCAAACCAGACCAGAGCAAACCGGAATTTTGTTTTTCAGTTTCTCAGGTAAAGGGTTGGATGGGGCTGGGCAAGATCCAAGATCGGACCAAAGAGAGAGAGAGAGAGAGAGAAATCATAACATTCCAACTTTCAAGGAAACGGCCATGACTCCCAAAGTGTCCTTTTCAAATTGAACCCCTTGGAAGTCTCAGGCTAAGAAAACCCACAACTTTATTAAAAAGTGACATATAGTTGTATAGTGTATTATTAATACACTTTATTTATTTGATAATTTCAAAAGGCAGAAATCGTGGAACCAATACTAAGGAGAACGAAATTAAGTAATGACATGCTTCTTCATTCCTTTCTCTATTAACTATACGCTACAAGGAATCGATCCATTGGGCTGGCAATAATATTATTGAGTTACGTTAGGAATGCGTTCTATTCAAGAATTTTTTCACTAAACTAAAAAAATGTAAAAATCGCAAAGTCCAAATCTGACTTAACTATAAATCTGAATTTTTACTTATTCCAAGTTTTTCAAATGGGCTTTAAAAAGCACTCACCGAAATCGGTGATCCATTATATTAAGGTACACTTAATTTCCTTGATCTCACGGTGCCCCGCCGGCTAAACAATAATTATATTTAACTCAGAAACTTGTACGCTAACAATAAGTCCAACAGGCACACCACAGTTTTTCCACAATTAATATTTCATATGTACTGTATAAAAATCCAGGGCCGATAGTTTGTTTGTATTTGCTGAATTTGAATTTTGAATTTCTATTGATATTTTGAACAAATATTTTTGTACACCCGATCCAATTGAATTTCAAAGAATGACTGAAGATAAACCACAGATGATAATATTCTTATAGACAAATAAGTGAGTACTAGTTTGTAAGTGTCCGAGTGTGATATGCAAATGTGTCGTTTGGGCATTTGGATATTTTCTTTTCTGAAGATTGGAATTGAGCCTCCGCCCATCATCTCAATCCTTCCATCGTCCCGTCAATAACAATACGAAGCATTTGAACGATGGATGACCCCTGGCCCTGGCTGATTCCTTTCTAGTCCAGTGGTCAGTCTGCAATTCAATCCATTCTTCAATGTTATTCAACTTCCCAGTCTTCAAATCATCTTCATTGTTGTCCTCTCACAAGGAACCCCTTTCATCTGTAAAATTCCTAGAAGGGATCAGGTCGAAATGATCCTAGTTCTTCGGGTTGAATTTTTAAACCAAAACTGGTAAATAGACTAGGCTGTTAAAATCAGTCAATCTCAACAAAAAATACGCGGGACCCCTTCGCTGTACCGTGAATGACAAATTATAACAACCTGAATTTTACACGTTAAATCATTCCCTTGTGAACTTTTACTTTCTTGGGTCGTCTGTACTGGTGCGGTCGGGTGTGCATGTCTTGGACTTGTCTCATTATTCTGCATCCGCATCATTCCATTTCATTTGCATCCATTGTTTCAAGGTTCTATTATATAATCTACCGTTAGAAAAATTAGCAAGTGAAAAAAAAATAAACATGAATTGCACGGCTGTCATAGTCATAGTCGTAAATATACAGACGCGGTGAACAGCAGCAATTTTATTTTACGAGGGATTAAGACTCCGTCCAAATCCGAAAGGTTAACACGATGGAAAATTCCAACACTTGGCTGGGAAATGAAAAGAAATACTAATCTGAAAAAAATTAGACTTGTGCCGCTGTAGTGCATTATTAAAAGACAACAGAGTTCTTTACACTCTAATTTCTGAATATTAAGAACGTATTAAATTAATTATCTCATCTGGAGCACATATTTCTGAGAAAAATTCAGTTCGTGTAGTTATTTTTGGGTCACAGCCTTCACTTAAGCGATGGATACGGTATTATAGTGTGTGAAAGTTCAACAGATCTTCACTTTCCAATTTCATGGAATGATGGAAGATGGAAAATGTTAAAATAATTGGTACACTGGAAATGTACTCCGCAGTCGACATGACATGACAACATGACATAAACCGCAACCACAATTTTGTACCAAATTGACATCAATCCATCATAAATCATAAATCACCATCCAATATTACAATACAGGTCAAACACTGCATGAATATTAGTCATTCCATTTGTCAATAAATGAAAGTGACTTCGGTATTTCCGGTGTGAACTGAATTTCTGACTCTATCGCCCCGGATTTCACTTTCCATTCATTGTCAACGTCAGACACTAATAATAATGACTTCTTGGAAATTAGGACGACTAAAAGCCAAGGTCGTTTGAAAGCGAAAGGACTTTTGAACCTACCCTTTTCTTTTGACACAACAACAAGGGACCATTCTGACATGTATATTATGTGCACTTACTGCGATTACCTCCTTTTTCTTACATCAAATTTTCATAAGAAAGAGATTCCTTGTGACTATGACTCATTCTGGTTCAGCCGGGCTTATTATTAGGTTAGGTTGACCATAGGAAAAGTCAAAGTCCTAGTCGTAAGAATTAATTATATGCATGTACTTAGCTTTAAGGTTTAACTTGACGTCTGTGACATTACAGATGTAAAATACACACCCAATTCCTTAAATCTGCATCGTATCCTGTGATAAAAAGACGAATGTAATTGCAAATTTATGTGCCACATAAATAGTACAGTAGTTAGTTATCGAGTTCCGTTACGTTTTGTAGAAATGAAATGCATGTAAGAATGTCAAGGGCAAGGGAAGATGAAGTGCGTCAGAGAGTATGGAATTCTTAAATATTTGACCTAGTCCTAAATCAGATCTAACGTTTACCGGTTTCCCACACTTCAAGTGTCAAGAATAGACCTATATAGAAATAGTATTGTTTCGCTGACGGGATTATCCAAATTAATTACAGAAGTACATAATAAAAACTCAGTTTGCAGCAAATATGTTGTTAATTGGCTGATTGTTTGGTCCTCCTCGAAATTGTGTTGATACTGAATGGTATACATGGGATTATCGCCACTATGTCCAATTACGCATTAGGTGTCTCCCTTAGATTTGCACCGGTTAGAGCTTCTCACGGGTTCGGGTTTTCGGATCACTTTCGGGTTCGGATTGGATCATGGGATGAGCAATCGGGTTCGAATTTGGAATCAGAATTTTCTGATCCGATGGTTTTCGGACGGGATTCGGATCATCGAATTCAGAACCCGAACCAACGGGTTCGGGTTCGGATTGGATCATGGGGTTCGGGATCGGATCATGGGGTGAGCAATCGGGTTCGGATCAGAATTTTCAGATCCGATGGTTTTCGGACCGGATTCGGACCATCGAATTCAGAACCGAACAAACGGGTTCGGGCTCGTATCAGAATTTTCGGGTTCGGATCAGTCACAATCCGATCCGTGAGAAGCTCTAGCACCGGTAAACCCGGTAAACTTTGTATTTCTACTGAGTGCATAAGCAGTAAAAAAAAACACAAAATTAATAATCAATTCGTTGGAAATTTTATTAGTCAGCTACTTAACTTTATAACTAATGCGATCTTATGTGGGTTGTCTGACTTGCTTAACTTGGTACTTGTTCACTTTGCATTTGCAGTTTGTGTCAACATGCCGTGACACAAAAAAAGGTCAATCAATAAAACAAGTTTATAAAGAAATTCATTAGTTTTGTCCAGACTCGCGCCTCTTATCTGGTCTTCTGGAGAAAAATAAACAGAGCGAGTCAGGTTTAATTGGCCTTGGATTACGAATCTCTGGAATTTAGTCTTGTCGCTACGGAAATCTACAAGTAGAGCGCCCTGCACACAAGTAATGTCTACGGGCTAATAAATCGCTCTGTCCGGTTGTCAGTCCGGGATTTACGAACTTCTTAAGACACAATTTAATCTCTTACACTAGTAACACTATTCTGTTAATCTACTTCCTATAATGTGTCTTACTGCAATATTTGGAATTTGATGTGCGATCGACTAAAGCAATTTAATACTTCCCATTGCAATACTATTAAAGCCAATTTGAAAGTGTTAGCTGCTAAATATGCTGGTCTGACATGGTAAACTATTCTGCTGTCTAGAGCGCCCAGTAACCCGACCATACTTTTTGGGTAGCTTTGGTCACCCAAATGATGAATCGGAAAACATTTTTTGTCAAAGTGAAATTCCAACCCTCACCAGGTCATCAAAGGTCATTCCCCGTGGCCTCTAATGTATTGCTAGATTGCTAGATTAGGGATGGGGCAATTTTAGAATCGATATTTCCGAATTTATCATTACATTAGAGGGCACGGGGAATGAGCTTTGACGACCTAGTGAGGGCCAGAAATTCACTTTCATCATTTGGGTGACCAAAGCTACCCAAAAAGTATGGTCGGGTAAGTCGGGTTACTGGGCGCTCTAGACAGCAGAATAGTTTACGTTGTTAGACAGAGGTTATAATACCTTTTTGGAATAAATCAAGTAGCAGTTAGTTAGTAGTAGACATTTCCTAATTAAAAATACATGGAATCAAATTTTAGTTGTAAACCAATAACTATAACACTACGTAATTTATATTTACATGTTTATGTTTATTATCTATGCCTGATGACTAATATTTGCGAGAAGAAGGTCGACGACCTTAGCAATTATAAATTCCATGACCATTAGAAAAAAATCCATGTTCATGCTAAAGAAGTTTCGAATATGCCAGACCAATGGGCGGAATGATCTGTAACAGACTTTGTCATATTTTGTCATCTTTTCATCCATGGACTTGTACGAGTTGTTGTAGTGCACAGACGTGGTCGTCATTTCATTCAACATTCTTGTGATAGTATAGAGTACACCCAATTCTATCACAACGAGGTTTATCAAGCCGAGAGTGAGGAAAATATTGAGTACGGTGTACATTGCAATGATAGAGTAGAGAACGGCGATGACATTCAATGCTAGGACAGCAATCGAAACTGGTGACACGTCATACATGATTACTTGGATGGTCTGATACACAATATACATAACTCGGTACAAGTGTCTGGCCTTGAGTTTGTCTCCCCTTGACGGATTCATTTTCACACTAAATTCCAAAATGGGTAATAAAAATAAAAATTAATAAACCATTAAAAGTTCATGAATAATAAATACGTACCAAGAATTCTTGTCCATCCCAATAGTGAGGACATGGATTGCCAAGTACAGAGGAACAACACCATTCAAGTTGATGAAATAGACGACGATGCATAGGAATTGAATGAAAAGTGCAGTCCAGATTTCTGGCCACGGTAGTGGGACATAGTGAACCAACCACCACATTTTCCAGTCCATTTTGAGCGTGATGTAAATAGCCGGACTTGCGACCACCAACATTGTAATCCCCATGGAGTGGAGCCCCGTCAACCATTTTGAGAATCCATCTTGTCCACGTTCCTTCAATTTGAATTCAGCCACTTGAGGCAAATGAATTTTTTAATAAAATTATAAATCATTATAGGTATTCTATTTTTACTGGCTGGCAAGCCTATTCGTAAAACTTACTCTGAAGCTCATTGAGTCTGAAAACTCCATTGATTCCAAATATTAGTTGACTTTTTGTATTGAGGAACATCATACTAGATGCAATGATTGACATGACAAACGTACCCAACACACTCCCAACGACTGCGATTTGGTAGAACGGGACGTCAAGTATAACGACTGTGAGAGTGTAATATGTAATGATCCCAATTATGAGAGCCAAACACACCAAACTGAAATATTTGTGTTGACGGTTCCGTTTCCGAGTAAGTTGAGATAATCGTCTCTTTTTTGGATCCCATATCCAAGGAGAGAGTCGAGTGAGGTAACCAAAGCGAGCTGTGTAATCCAAGATCTCAAATGTTCTTGTCGAAATCATCCTGGACTGGTTTTATAACTTCTCCCCAACGATGTTGATGTAGTACTACATTTTCCCAAGCGTTTCTGAGTACTACGCCTTTCGCGCAGCGTAACCTCTTACCTAACTGAGAAAATAAACAAATACCTGCAATGCCGTTAAAAAATTCAACTTTGGTTATTAATTTATAAAATTCATCCTCTAAAGCTCAAGTTTTAGTACTGATTTATTATTCTGTCGCAATGAACAGTTTCAACGTCGCATACACCATCAAAAAACCACCGCTTGCCACATTGATTTGGAGTAATGTAATGAGAAATCCGAAATGGTTGGACTAAATGTTTGGTTCTCATTCTCATATGACAAAGGTTTCTATTTCGTTTGCACGTCCGTTCCTGAATATTTAAAAAGCGAACATCCTCCGTCAAGTGCGGCATGTTGATTGAATTGACAGGCGTGTGTATAGAGTTCTTCATGGCCCTATCTTCGGTGCTGGCTTAACGTGCTACCAACTACTGCAATTTCGTAGAAGGGAATGTGAAACACCAAGATTGTGAAAATATAATATGCAAGAATCCCAGTAGTCTGAGCCAAGCAGAACAAATTAAAATATTTGTATCGACGATTCCGCTTGCGAGAAACTGCGTCAGTCGTTTCTTCTTTTGATCTCATTTCCATGGTGAGAGTCGAGTGACGTAGCCAAAACGAACCGTGTATTCAAAGATCTCAATTGTTCTTTCTGAAAAATCATTCTTTATATCTGTATGACTTTCTCTGCTGGACTAACAATAAGATTTACTTCATTTCCCCAAGAATTTCTGACTACTACAGCTTTCCTGGAAATTGTATTAGTCAGCTAGCCAATTCTACGTAATCCGTACATTGGGTATGTCTGGCTTAGGTTGCTAGATTGAAACTGGTAGACTTTGTATTTGAAGTTGAAATGTTGATATAATGTGCATGCATTTGTGGTGACACAAACACAAACAAAACATAATCAATTCAAATGATTTTTATTGAACAAATTCATTAATTTCGTCCAGCCTGCATGTCCTCATTTCTGCCCGACTAGAGTAAAGAGTGAGTGAATTAAATAGACATTATTATCAGTTATGCAAATCCAGGTCAGGTCATTTCAGTTCAATTTTAAACAAGCAAAGTTATTCATAACTTGAATTGTGTAGGTACTAAATGAGATAGGTAATCATTTAATGGAGTAGTGCATGCAGTGCGGTGTTCTTTCTAGTTCCTCATTTGTAAAAAAACTCAATACGATTACATATTCCTAGAAATTAAATTAATGAGAACGTCAACAGTAAATTTATCTTCTATAAATTAATGCCAAAGTGAGTTTTTAGCATTGCCACTTTATTCTCAAGTTGCAGTTGTAATCACGTTGTAGAAATGTCACCTAAATTATTGGATTATTTTATTGTGCTCCTACTGTTCTTGATATTTCAAGATTTTGGTGCTCAAGCCCAGGAATTTACAATAAACGTGTCAAATTGTTCAAGTGCATTATCATCAGATAATTCGTCATTACTACCAAATTGCACGATAACATCGTCAAATGAATTTTATATTCAATGTACTGGGAGTCATGCAATCAAAGTATGGATTGAACTCAACGTTGAAACACAGATTCGGTGTACACATAAAAATTACATGAGTGTTGACGCCATTTTTCAAAATGGAACACCACAGCCATCTCTCCAAGACAGTTACATTCATCAAGAACGTTATGCAGAAAATATGTCTGACCCCAGCACATTCACACATGTAGTCAAATTGAATCCAAAAGATGAGAGAATTGTAAAATACACAATTCGGGACCAAAAAGAACACAAGGAAAACGAAATTTCAATCATGGTTCTTTACAGCTATTGGGAAAACAGTAAGGATGATAGGATGAACCTAATAAAAATACTTTGTACTATTTCATTATGATTTGTAACAGTTACAGGTTGGATGGCCAATAACGCTCCTGAAACAAATTTTGAAGCCGAGCAAGAGGTAATCCTTATACCTTGTGTCGATAGCGGACCACATGTACCGGCCGAATTATGCATAGTAGAAGGTCCCGACGACAACGTATGTGATTTCTATTTTTAATCATCTATTACAATTTAATTTTAAACCTATTTATTATCATAATTACCTTAAAAATGAAAATTGTACAGACAGCTCTTACATTTTCCAGTGAATGTAAAATTCTGAACCGGCCAAATGTGTCTTTCTAATTTTATTTTCACAATTTTGCATTGTACTGTACAGGAGACATTATTGCCGATACCAATCGACAACACAAAATTAAAATACGACGCTTCGAATGGATTTTATGTCAATGCAACATTATTGACAGACTACAATGATCACTTGTACCGCTGCATGGAAGAGACAGGAAACGATAATGGCTTTGACTTTCGAATACAAGATCTTCCTGGTAGGTTCAATGTAGATTTAATTAATACAAGTCCAATCACAAATAAAGTGTCCTTAATTTTACTTTAGATCTAAAAGTGATGCCTTTGAAGAAACAAAGAGACGAAGTCATCAGATTGTTCGCAACTAAAATTCTGAATATAGCTCCTGTACATGTCCAATGCAATCATAAAGACCCAGTGAGGCTTGAAGGAATGATAACAAGTAACGAGGTGGACCCAACGTGGCTAATTGATTTTTATACGTCTGACGAACTTTTGGTGAGTACTTTAGTACTTTTAATTATACTGTGAGGAATCCATATCAGTCTAGGCGGATTAATTACATTTAGGTAATTAATATTTCGTACTATAATTTCAACAACAGGACTGGAGATCAAGGCCTAAAGAAACTGACATAAGTAATGACGTTATATACAAAACTACAAACCTTCCCAAGACCCGTCACATTGCAAATTATTGGGCTGGGCTGAAGGTATTCGATGAATTAGCCATTAGTTGTATTAATATGTCCAACGGTCAAGTACTCTACAACTGGACATTCGTTGTTCACGGTAAGACTTGCTTATTATGTGAAAGAATCGTATTGTGTATTATTTTTTGATAATTATTTTACAACCAGACGCCGGGAGTGGAAATAAGATTAGCGGAAATAAATATTTGCACTTGACCTTTCCAACTCGAAAAAACGTGACAGCGGACGCTCTCTCCCACGAGTATCAATGTTATTCTGAAACTTATGATGATGTCAAACTGAGGTCAATTAGATGCAGTAACCCCCATCAATGTGCCTTACTTGAAGACTGCTTTAATGATGTAATCCAAAAAATCAATCGTTCGAAGAGAGATTTCCGTGAATTCTGTTTTGACCATTTAACTATTGATAGAATTTCAGATGTGGTGATGTGGTCGCAGAAGCGTCACCGTGCCCGAAGTCTCAACTATTTACGACTATCTCAAGGTCGTGCCAACAAAGCAAAGCCCTATTGCCCGGCCAAATTACAATGTGTACCGCCGGAGGTTATAAATTCTTCCAAATGCATTTTGTTGGGTTCAACAATATTATATGTAATTAGAATTTTGTCTCCGCATGTGTATGAAAATTAACAAGCCTGTCTGTCAAGTATCTTATTTTCTAATTTTGAATTAACAGACAATTTTTAGCAAAGGTCTGGGATTGACCCTTCTGCAATAATACAAATCGAACCACTTGAGCAGTACAAATATTTTTATACCAAAGGATCCTTCAAATTTAAATGTAAAGTTCACCAGTTCTTCTCTGAAGGGCAAATTTATTGGGCCATTTTGTACAACAATGGGAGTGAGATTGGCATGAATAAATGTAAGTCACATTTTTAGTTGAAATCATTAATTAATTATGTATTAATAATTTTTTTAATGCCTGCAAATATGTAGTTGAAGAAACCCGACAAGACGCGACGGATTTAGTGCCACATTCTCAAGGCAGCGAAATTGTGCTAGAATCATCTGACGTGGACGGAATCGTTTGTTATGCCCCTGACATTTTTTCAAATTCTAATTGGTTTCGTTCAACTCTACGAATAGACGTGAAAAGTATGTATTGTGAGAATTTCCCACAGTCTACTTCAATTTATAAGGCATTTTGTCCCATTTTAGATTCAATTCTTCCCAAAATATTAACGGAACAAAATCAAAGGAGTTTTGATGAGAACGCAGAAAATCCAGTGATTGAATGCCAGGCGGATGGGTTTCCTTTGCCAATAATTGAATGGTACAGATTCGGTGAGGTACGAAAAATACAGTATTTATGATTCTGTAAGTAAAATAAACACACGCAATTTTTCAGAAAATTAACGACCCCCTGAGATTGAGTGATGGTGCAAACAATACCAAAATATTGAGATTCGACAAAGCCACTACGGAGATTCAAGGCGTGTATGAATGCACGGCTTCTAACATTCTTGGGAATACAACAAAGGAGTTTACAGTTTCTGTGCGAAAAGGTAAATCAGTAATAAATCCAATCCATTTTATTTCACTCCTTCTCATAAAAATTGGCATAGATGATTATTTTTGGCCCCACAGACAAAAAATTTCTTGTAGCGGTTATAAGTGTTATCATGGGTTTAGTCGTAATGTTAGTGCCGTTGTTATTCCTCTATCGTCGATACCGACTCTCCAAGGTAAAATTTCTTCACATTATTCTTATTTTTTGTGGTATACTGGTGTTCCTGTTCCTTAAGCATGTTGTTTCTTCCAGAAACCACAAATTAAAATGGATGAGATCGAACTAGATGAGTTTGTTAACGGACTCCCGGAAGATCAAAGAAATCCGGAAGATCCAACTCAATTGCCATTTAAGAAAGAATATGAAATTGCAAAGGATGACATTGAGTACATTGGTGAGATAAAAATGTAAATATAAACTACAGGTTTTCTGCCAAAACCTCAAGGACAAAATTTGACAAGTGGAATTGGAATGACGACTTCAAATATTTTTAGATAAAACAAGACATCTAGGGGGCGGAAGATTTGGTGACGTTTTCTTGGGAAAATTGAGAGGAATCGATGTTCCGTATGCTTTTAAGATGACAAAACCGAACTGCCCGGATGAGATCTTTGAAGCCCTAAGACTCGAATTGAAACTTATGACTTTTCTTGAGTCGCACGATAATGTTGTTGCCCTTAGAGGGGCATACATATCTGAAATTCGAATGGGTAAGTGTACATGGATCTCTAGAATTAATGCTGTGCAGAAATAAAAGTACGTTTGTATCTACAGGAGTATTGTACATCGTTATGGAGTTTTGTGAGCATGGATCATTGGAAACATTCATCAAGAAAAAAGAAAATTACTACGGAATGTCTCGTCCAGAGGCACAAGCCAATGGATCTAATTACGAACGTAATATAGATTAATTAATTTACTACATGAGACTCCACACGGCAGAATTGACATGCGTCATCTGCATGAGTTAAAGCGCCATTTTAGCCAAATAACTGTTCATGCATATTGTCCCCGATTTACTAATAGATATGCAAGTTCTGCAAGGACAGCAAGCATTCGGTTTCCATGATTTACTAGTGTGGTCGGAGCAAATAGCAACTGGAATGGAATTTCTGTCGAATCAAAAGGTGACGACTCCTGGATTTACAGCGTGGTTCAATTTAACCTACCTTTTAATCAAAAGAAGTAACTTTTGGTGTTCATTTTTTACAGATTGTACATTTGGATCTCGCAGCACGAAATGTACTCATTAGTTCAGATCGTACTGCTAAGATATGTGACTTCAGTTTATCTCGAAGATTGTATGAAAAAATAATTTACGTTAAAACTGGAAATGAACCACTCCCATGGCATTTGATGGCGATTGAGTGCTTATTGGCAGATACTTACTCAACGGAATCTGATGTCTGGGCTTATGGGATTTTGCTATGGGAAATATTTACGTTGGGAGAAGAACCATACCCTGGTGTGAGATGGACCAATAAATTTGAATTTGGAAATCAGCTGAGAATGGGACTCAGAAATTTAAAGGCTAATTATGCGACTCCTGAAATGTACGTATGCAAAATGTACAAAATAACCAATACATATAGTGCTGCGTGAGTTCTACTGCAGAGACTACTTCCAGACCGCGTGTCGCCATATTTAATCGCGGTTTTAATATTTTTATAATAGAGATGAAATGATGAGACGCTGCTGGGTGGAGGAACCTCAAAATCGTCCTGGATTTTCGGAGTTGAAATTGTTCTTTTCAAAATTACGAAATTACATTCGGGTGGAATAGTCAGTCACTAATTTGGTACAGCAAAGCTAAATGTCGCCGCTGCTTAATTATTATTTTTGTATGCTTTCGTATCACAGAAACATTAAAAAATTAATAAATACCCAATGGTACTTCTGTCCACATTTGACACAACACCTCGATTCTGGTGAAATTAATTCCTCGAACTCTGACGCAGTACTCGTTGGTCGTTGTATATCATTGGCTATTGTAGTATATTGGTACGGAGTAGGACTTTATGCAGGGCAAAATTAATTGGCTACTTAATTAGATACTACATAATGACATATATCACTGGATTTGATGACAAACCGTCATACAGCTAACGCAACGGTTAAGTTCCATCCAATTAGAATGTTTAGTAAAATTATGCCCTACAATTATCAACATTTTTAACTACGTTAGGACCAAGGGGCCGGCCGGAAACGCCATGAATTGTACCAAACTACCAATTTTAGTGTTAGTATTAAACTAGATAGTAATAGGAGTATAATCTTCTTTTCCGCAATTTTGAGCAAGTTTTACATTTTAAGTTGCCTTTTGTTTAAATTCAGTTCTCGCTGTGTCGTGGACTTTCGCATTAACTACCATTGTTGTAATTCTAAGATCAACTCTGGAAAACACAAAAAAAATGTTAACCAAAAGTAGAGTGCGATCTGATAAGTATTTGGGTCAAGTTTGCATGTCGATTTGGATTCCTACCGTGTGACTTTGACGAAACGAATAATCGAATGATAGCTACAAAATCTAAATGGAAACATCCATTCCTTCTATTCAGAAATTGTTATGCGCCTATCTTATATCTCGTTTTCCAGTCACAATTAATAAATAATTTTGAAGCGTCTGGACAGTTTCAGCAACTCTTATTTTATTTTCTCAAGTCTGTGTGTAACTGAATGCTGAATAGTACACACTCAATTACTGTTTAAGATTATACTGGAGAGAACACATGAGTTCACATCGATTAATTATTGATATATATAATATTATAGT
>JAQIXO010000795.1:0-15574 GCA_034700305.1 Protaphorura armata
CGGAAGCATTCCGTTTCTGAAGGTCACCATGACCATGACTGGAAATTGGGAGCGAACGTCAGAGTGTCGGTGAAACTGGAAAAATTGGATCCTGTCAAACTCAACTCTGAGCAAATGCTTTCACCCGATACCAGAGGAAAACGGTATTCTTGTCCTTGGTGTCCCAAGATATTCTCTCGAAATGAAAGTGTGAAATTGCACATTAGAACTCACACTGGGGAGAAACCATATTCTTGTCCATCATGTTCCAAGACATTTGCTACAAGACGCCTATTGAAATCTCACACTCGAGTACACACCGAAGGAAAACCATACTTATGTTCAATATGTTCAAGGGCATTCACTCATTCGCAAGCACTAAGTCTCACACTCGTATACACACTGGAGAAAAACCGTATGAATGCTCAATCTGCTCCAAACAATTCGCTCATAGTTCACAATTGCCACAACACATTCGGACCCACACTGGAGAAAAACCTCACAAATGCTCTCTCTGTTCGAAACAATTCTCTCAATATTCGAAACTGGAAGAACACTCCCGAACACACACTGGAGAAAAACCTTACGCATGCTCCGTGTGCTCAAAAAAATTTTCTACAAATTTACAACTAAAAGTGCACATTCGAACACATACAGGGGAGAAACCATTCCCTTGCTCAATTTGTTCAATGAGATTTTCACAGACGTCAAACCTCAAATCGCACTTAAGAACCCACACTGGAGAAAAACCTCACACCTGCTCCGTATGTTCAAAGACATTTGCTAATTCTTCCCATCTAAAGATACATTTAAGGACACACACCGGAGAGAAACCTTATACTTGCTCATTGTGTTCGGCGAGTTTTTCAAATTCAAGTAATTTATCCACACATATTAGAACTCACACAAGAGAGAAACCAGAGTCCCATCCATCACGTTAAAATTCGAACTCCGATGTTACTACTTCTATTATTAACCGTTCTATATTATATTCTTGACGGTTCAATATTATTTGTGTACATCCATTTGAATCACATGACACAAACGAACGTTGAATAAACTTTACTCTTGACTCAATTTTTATTCACGTTTTTCTTCCTCATTACTCATTCCAATTTCATGAATCCATCCGATAATCAAAATCTTTGTTTGTCCAAATTGTCCCAAAGATAGTAGGTATCTACACAAAATGAACATGAGTGTTGGATGAATATGAGCCTTGGGTTTAATTATTTTATTAAAAACTAACAAATGTCAATATTTGAGACCTTCCAATGAGAAAATTCAATAAATTGCAACATGGAAATCTAACGGAATAATTAAGTGATTAATTTTAATTTGAGATTTCCAACATTTACGACTAATAACTTATCTGCAAGTAACGGATGTTATTGAGTAAAATCATTCTTGTAAATTCCCGTTCAAACGGGCAAAGTCTCTTTTCTTCTCGGCCACCCTGTATATTAGTATATTGTATTGTTATTCTTATGTCCCACCCTGTACAGATTGTGCAGTTTGCCTGCATTACTCGTATATTATTCGAATGAACTGTGCAATTGATTTGAGAATAAATCCACCAATTTCTTTAGACATACGAAGAGTGAAAAATGCAGAAATTCAAGTAAATGACTTCAATTCAAGAAAATTTGAAAATTTTGAAAAAGAATGACGTTAACAAACACGGTTCATTTTTTAAAACTCTATGTCTTTCGCCACTGGGATAATTCCAGTCAAATTTGAAAGCTGTCATATAATCCTTTGAACAAAAGTAGCAGTAAATAAACGTGTATCCAATTTTTCAAAAATATTTTCCGTATTTGTATTTGGTAGTGGAAACATTGATCAGCGCAGTTTCTATTGTTCCGATTTGTCAAAATGTTTATCAACTACTTCACAAAATAAATTGTTTCCAATTTCCTGTTTACAATTTCATCGAGTCATTCAATTATTTCCGCGTAATTTCATGTACATTGTAATTGTACATGATTTGCAACAAATTATCATGTATAATGCAGTAGTGGGTTTTTCTGAAAGGAGCCATAGTACGGAGTTGAATCAACTCTTCCTTCAATTATTCCGTACGTTGAAAAATCCTTTATACATATTACAACACAATGTAATTTTATCGGTATTTTTTTGTATATACAAAAGTTACAGAAAATGAAATCAGGATTGTTGTGGATTCTGTTGGGCGTGAGCGTGATCTTATTTTCCTTCATAATTTCCGTGAGGGCTGTCATCAATATTCTGAAGAATAATACGGGCGTTGGCGTCGAATCTGTATGTACGACTAAGGACTTTTTAATGAGAACACCTTACACAAGTACACCTGATCAGTATTGGGAATTATTATCGGGTGCGGGTGCTGGTGGTGAGATGGTCAAACAATCTGCTTCCACTGCAATGTGAATGATAACTCCGTACAAATGTGTGATGAAAGCGTCTCAGAGTGGACGTCTTTATTTTGCACCCTGTGACTACAATGACAATCAATTTGCATTGGCATGGTCAGATGGTTTTACATTCAAGAATCCAAAGGGACAGTGTTTGGGGACAGAGTATCAATTAAGCAGTTGAGGTCATTTTGAATGTGTGTAATGATTACTATCAGGGAATTCTTCACAATACAAACAAAGCGAATAATTCATAAATCATAATTTTGGCGAATTTAATTTTGAGTAAAAAATATATCACTACAAAACCACAACGTCACATTTCATTATTTTTATCTTATTATGTTGACTCGTCGTGTGTCAATGGTCTTGTTCAGCATAGTAATAAAAAATTCGCCAAGCTGACTGTTGTAAAAAAAATGTTGTGAATGTGAATTATGTTCCGTTCCATGAAACGGAGTGCAATTTATTTGCCATGTTTACATAACATGTGAGGTACAACTACAACAGAGTTAATTCTTAGAACTCGGAGGACGTCTATAATTTTCTAGCTCTTCTCATACATAGTACATTCATATTGTTACGTGTAAAAAATACCGTGTATTGTAAATTAGCATTCATACGTAATATTGCTGGCTCTGTGTTGCTTCCTAAATAACACACGTTTTTTTTGTTCATTGAAGAAATAAATCGGTAAAAAAAATCTCTAATTTTTCATATTGTTAGTGTTAAAATTGAGTGATAAAAATTTCCAGAAATGAAGTCAATATTCTTATTGATCTCTATACTGACAATAACTTTTGGATATTGCTTGGCTGATCATTTGAAAAACGTCGGAGCTGATCTCTGTATCGTCGGAACACCTGCCGGGGATTCTTTGACTGCAACCAAATGCGCCGAAAATCCAAATCAGATTTGGGAATTTGCACCTGGAGGAATAATCTACCAAGCGTTGGATGGAAAAACTCATCAATGTCTGTGGAATGACGAAGGATCAAGTCGTGTGTACCAAAAGGTCTGTGTGGATCGGGAAGAAAAAACTGAATTGACTTATATGGGAGGAGGTGGACTCACTATTAAAAATGTGTATGGAAAATGTTTGGAATTAGAGTCTGGGAAACTTGTACTGAATACTTGTGATGGGAAAGGGACTCAGAATTGGGTTCAACCATCACATGCTGGTCATAAACATGCTAGAAGAATGAAAACCTGATTGTATGAATCTTTTTTGCAATGATAAATAAAAAAAATTATTGTTTCCAAAAATATTAATTACAATTAAAAATTAATTAACTTTTATTTTAAATAAATAATCTATATAATGTATAAGAAAATTATAAGAAAAATCTGTTCAGTCGTCATTGTCGGACTTATAACAAAAAACTGCTGTGTAAAAATTCATGTGAGAGTTCTGCTCCGTGGCAGAATCATCCATGGTGAGCGCTGACGCAATTCGGTGTGGAATGACAACCCGCATGGTCACAGTGTCCCTGTGTCATGGCGCATATCTGACCATGTCCGCAATAAGTGTGTCCACATGCCACCCCACCATGAACTGAATAATTGTGAAAAAAATATATATATAAAAATATGACAATAATTATTGCCATTGAAATTGTGTGCGCAGATTTTACGGACATGTTGATTTAATTAAAAAATTAGCATACGTACCAAATTGACAATGGACTGAATAAGCCGTAATGGTAAGAAGAAGTACGAACACAAAACCAACATACTTCATTGTCTTATTTGTAATTTAGGAAATATTATATTTATGGCAAAACGAGTAGAAACCGAACTCCTCTAAAAATTGAATGCAAATACTAATACAATGGTCAAACATTATTTGGTTTATATACTCTCTCAAAATAAATTATTGCGCATCTTGTTGTTGTTGAACGCTTCTTCCTTCCATCCGTCCTGGAAAAATATAATGCGAGTACTGGAATTCAAAAGAAGATAGACTCGGTTGACCACTCGCTCTTTCCTTCGTAAACAATTTGAAGTGTGACAAATCAAAGTAATGACAAATAATGACAAAGCAATTTGACGCTAAGGTTATTTACATGGTGGGTTGTAAAGAGCCAGCCAGTTCTTTGCAGTTCATTCAGTCCAGTAAACATTCATCTTATGAGTTTACATTTAATAGGCTGAGTCATTCGTAATTATTTTATTTTGAAAGAATTTTTCACTGCGTAGGTTTCGAATCAAACACGCATAAAAATGTTCTCAGAGCGAAACCGGAAATAATTGAGTAATTGGAATAGGGCAATTAATAAGTCAGCTACCAAGGACAAATTATGAATAGATCTACCAGTACACTCGTTCGACTGGTTTTTAAGTGGATAAAGTTGAAAGTGATTTTTGAAGAAATAACGAAGAAATCCAGCGCTTGTTGAGCCGCTTAGATCTATGCAAAAGTTGTAGGGAAAATGTTTTAATTTTGCTTTTACGTACATACAAATATTTTTATATTACATATACATTTTCCGTCTGCAGATCTTATGGATACGAGAACTCCAATATGGACATGGAAAACACAACTCAATTTGCTACAACCAAATTCACAGCTTTATAACTCGTTAGTCCGGTTTTTAGGGGGATAAAGTTGACGGAATTCTGACCAGGCGACGAACAAATCCAATGCCAGCTCAGCTGCATAGATCTATTCAAAAGTTACAGCAGAAGTTGAAATATTTTAATTTTTTCTTTCGTACGTTCATTACATACAAAACATCCACATTTCTCAAAACAGTTTACAAAATTAGCAAAAGAGAAAAAAACTCTGAGGAAAATGACGAACTCTTCTTCTGTGGACAATAGAATTGACGACTACGAGATGGACATGCCAAGCACAACTCAACTTGAAACAACGGAATACACAGCGCGTGATGGATGTCACCCTAATTTTAATGGTTATGATCCATTGACTGTGTTCATGATTTTTGGTGTCGGGTTAATTTTGGTGTGTTTCATTGGAATCATTGGGAATTTTCTGTCTGCCATTGTTTTGTCGCGCCCTGCGATGCGATCATCCACAACTATTATATTATTGGGTTTGAGTATTTGTGACTTAGTGTTTGTGTTGATAACTCCTATGCTAATCGGAATTCCTTTTAGCATTGAGTATTTCTGTGTAAAAACTTCCGACTCGTTTTATTTTAAAACAATTGAGCCAATTACACACGTGTTTTTTGATCCACTCCATTTTGTTGGTAAGAACCGAATTTTCATTCTGAGCATTCTACTAGAAATACTTAATTCTTGTTGTCTTGAATTTATTTTATTAGCACAAGTTGGTTCGACGTACTTTACAGTGTGTGTGTCGTTGGAGAGATTCTTCGTCGTCTACTTCCCTCTCAAGGTTCGACCTTACTGTACAAACAAGAATGGCGTCCGAGCCTCTTTAGTCACTACCGCAATTACTATTCTAGCTGGGTACGTCCGACTCGTCTGCCTGGCGACGGGTCGGCTGAGTGAGCAGGAAAGGTTATCTGAGGAAGATAAAGAATGGCTTCGGGCTACTTTATCAGATGCATTCCAGATGCATCAAGAATCAGTCGTATATCAATAGTCAATAGGCGTGGGAAAGGCATTCGTACCAGCATGAAAGTAGTACTACAGTCCTCGCGTACTAACGTACCCCCTTTTCCAATCCGGGAATAAATTACAGACTCAAAAACGCACATCTCGATTGAAATTGATACGGCAATTGCTAAGTCAACAAAACACAAATTTGATTTGATTTGATTCAACCATGAACCAATAAGTGTGGACCAAGAATTTAAATTAATTTACAATAATTAATGATAGAGAAATTCATCGTTAAGAAAAATAATAAAGACTACTAGTATTACATGCTTGCGAATCACAACAAAACTGTTGAGAATCCAGAACTGTTGAGAATTTTTAAAATTACAGTTGGAAGTGTGAACCAAACTGCAATCTCACCGAATCACCTCGTCGGATAATCATGCTGATTCGCTCTGAATTTCTGAATATTTTGAACCCTCTGACATTTTCGATTTGGAGTCCAAAACTCTGAGAATATAGAAAACATTCACATTTTTCTTCATTAGTTTCATAAGTATTCATTCACCAATTCATACTTTTGATTTATATGTATAAGCAAGTTAATTAAAAATTTAAACTAACTTAAATTCAAATTAATATTTGTAAGATTTAGAACAAGTTTTAAATATAATAAAATTCATGTTTCAACTTGGTGGACGTTATATTGTGGAAACTAATGAATTTTCGAATTACCTATATAACTAGAAATAGGTTCAATATTTTAATTATAGGGTATAATATAAGCTTATTTTAAATACCAATTGGTCATTATTCATCACCAGTATCCCCTGTATCTCATGGCTTAGGGAAACGCGTGGAAAAGTTTCCGGTGTACGAAATAATTCAAATTCACATTCTGTACGGTTTCTTTTCTTTAATTTTGAACAAAATAGATATAGATTTAATCCAATTTGAGCTGTAAGTAAGTGATATCAATAGAATATTAAATGTCGTATAGGGTGTGGTTCGTTTAAACAAGACTACATTCTGAAGTCTGGAGATGAAATGATTCATATAGACCTTATGCTTGAAATTGCTAGGCTTGCGATGTAAAGAAAGAAAATGCCACGTCAGCTAGTCTGAATCATGCATGCAAATATCTTGATCTCATACTGGCACGGAATACGCCTCCCATGTATAGCTCGCATCATGAATCATGTCCGTTAGCTTGAACAAAAACACTTCACGAGCACATGCAAAATAATTATTTTCTGAACTCTTCATATCTAGCTATTCATTTCGTCCGTGTAGGAAGTCGTCTCAACTGGACCCATCAGGACAGGACTGCCTTGTTCACAAGGAATTAATAACTGCCGGTATAGCTCAATTATAGAGCATCGAGGGTTCTACTCGAAAGTCCCGGTTTCATTACCCGGCACCGGTATTATTTTTTTCTTGTGTGTGACTAATGTGTTGTGACGAGATTTGGGTTGTGTTGTCCAATAATTACTTGAAAACATATTTAGCGGGTTATATAAAAAATACCAACTATTACCAGCTTTGTTCAAGAGTATGTCAAATACTGTATTAGACGAGTGTATTTTATGCTCAAAGCTCTTGTGAAATATAGATTCACTCATATCTTACAGCAAATAATATTATCCACATCAGCACATGTAACAAGGCATGAATTCAACCACTCGGTGTGGGAAAAATAACAGCGGTGTAGTGGTACGAAAACAGGGCATTAATTAAAACACTACGAAACAATGAATCTCATATCACATCCAAATCAAAATCTTTCGTGTAACTATAGACATTGGCCAATGAATGATAAGATGGAATATTTAGTACTGGAAAACTAAAATCTCATCTTCCAATGCTAATTTTTCTGCTCTTGGGGATGAATTCGTATACTCAGTCAGTCTGGAATTGCAAATCTATACTATAACGGACGTATATTGATGGTAATACTAATACCAATCTCATTTACTTACATAGTTCATCATTTATTGTGTGTACTTACCTGAATCTATTGTGTTCATTTTAAAAAAAATCCTGGATCTGGACTGACTATCGTTTTCTCCAGTCCTCGATCTCCAATCTGAAAATCCTAACAAAGTCATACTTGACCAATGAACTCAGGTAAGAATAAGGTAAGTAATTAGGTAAGTAATAATATACAAATAATAATAGTAATATAATCTCCTTCCGTCGCCGTGATGTCTGGATTCCTTCCTTCTATCGGATCGGAATGCCGTCGGTGGATGAACCCCTGGAAACCCGTCCGTTACATTGTTGAGATATTAATATAAATTCTTATAACATAAATTATGAGTAAGAAAATGGCATAGATATTCTGGTTGCAGTACATGGTACGCGTTATCCAAAAGTTTCGCAAGAAATTGTTAAAGATTAAGAAACTTGTCACTTATCGTTGATTTTGATTTGTTGTATTTTGTTGCTGTGTTTTTGGGCGTGAAGCATTTTGTGAACTGTGTTTCCTTGAAAAATGTGAGTGGGATGTTTTTGGTGGTTCAAGCCAAGCAGGGAATTAACGAACTACCATATGATGACCATGGCCACTACGAGCAGTTCCAATGGCAGTGGATGAAATGTCTTTTCTATTATTGCTATTGGTGTTCGTATTTGTATTGCTAGTTTCTATGTCTACAAGGGCTTCAATGTCCTCGCCTTGTTTAGACATGTTTTTATCATACACTATTGACACACTCATGTTTGTGTTAGAAAAATAACATTTAAGTTAATATGAAAGAATACAACAAATATTTGAGTTTGGTCTACTGACTATGGCGTACGCGTACGAGTCAATTACCCGAAAAAGACTGACTGCCTTGATTTAGGAGTTGAAGGTTTTAAGGTAGAAAATGGGAAACCGAAAACCGAGAAATGTTGCAAGTGCCGACGACGAGTACGACTCGTCACTAACACATAGCGTATGTAGCTGCTTGCTGCGGGCTAGGAAAGACAGCCGGATATTGCGTTAGACTCGCTCATAATGTGTCTTTCGTTGAGACATTCTATTCTGGTTACCCTTCTGATTGTAAGTTTTGGGAAAGTTAAAATCATATGAAAATTTTGTGTGGTAAATTTGAGTTTATTTAAAAAATTACAATTGGCCACATGATATTGACACTGTGTGTGTGGGAATCACAATCTAATCGATACTACTCCATTTACTGAAAGTCCGCGCACGGATTTAAGGTTCCACCATCAGTAGAATTCATGTGAGTATCATAAGAATACTTCTGACCATTTGAAGATTAAACTTTGAATAATTCATTAAGTGTGAAGCCAGATTGGCGCCCACATACATGTAATGTCAAATGTTCACATGTGCAACCTTGAGTTTGTGGAATATTAAAACCTATACATGCAATACTACTGACATACACTAATTTAGTATTGGACGGGTAGCCGTGGGGAACAAATAAAAACTGGAAGACCGACGTATAGAATATTAGGCCCGACATTATGGGTGATATTAAGATACCGTTGTTGTTGTTAAAACTTATTCTTATTTTAACATATTCTACCTGTTTTGCTGAAAACAGTAAAGAACTCATTTCTGTTCCTGAAGAATTTGACATAAATCCATTTTTGGGGTATGCTGAGAATTGTGGGATTCATTTACTATTGTACAAGACCCTTGACTTGGTTCCACTTTCTCAGCCCCTAGTGATTGTCACTCCTCCTCACTACACTTACCGGAAGAGTGCCTGTGTTATCAATGACACTGAGAATGTGATGGATAGATTCTGCTTTCGAGACTGGTCTCAAGGCCACATTCGAGGACAAGTGTGTGTGGCTGTTACGTTACTATTTCCCACCGACCTCAGTCAATTTGTTACAGCGAATAATTACATTACTAATTACTGGAAACAGGTGATCAGTGGTCCAGAGGAAAATAACATTATATTCTACACAAATATATACAAACAGATTATTTACTCTGAGAGTTTGTTGGATATCATAGGAAAGGAAGAGCAGAGTGTTACAAACACAGGCATTGCTCTTGTTTCCATGCCTGATGATTTGGAACTTTTGAATTTACCCCCTTCATTTCTATTCCACCACTCAGACCCAACACAGGTAGTTTTACTTTCAGTTCACAAGTGTAGATTTGTGTCAAAGTCACTCAAGTACACGACAAGGATTTCCAGAGTCAAGTTGGACAAGCTGTACAAAGAAACGATAAAATCAATGTGTTCAAACATACTTTTCTCAACCGCGGATGCTATAGGAAATCCCATGATAGAGCCTTATAATTGGCTTGAATGGGTTAGCGAATGTCGTTCTCCGGAAAATCCATTCTCAGAGTTGAGTGCTCGCCTCCTGAGTTCAAATCCACCACTATTCATGGGTTTGACGTTGACATCATACATCGCCAAAAGTTTTCCTAATTCCTCAATTTCATTTCAAGGACTCAATGGTGTTGAGGGCAAGGGCACTTGTGTATCCCAACGCTACAGATCGTCTTACGATATAAGTTTTTCGTATTATAATGCGGATGAGCAGCTTTACAATGTCGGAGTCGCACAATTTTCTGACTCATTGTTCTATCCATTGGACTTGATATCATATAATTTTATATCGTGCAGTGGAATGAGCTTTGACAGTCTTTCACTCAAGAGTTACTTAGTTGCATTTGAAAGCAACTTATGGCTCGGGTTGGTTCTAACATGGGTGTTTTGTGCTATCATTCTCAAGTGTATGTTTGTTTTAAAGCACAGTCGTGATAGTTTGTGGTTCATACTTATGACATTACTATTGGAACAAAGTCCATCTGTGGCTAAGTGTATAAAGCACCTTTTGTTTTATTTCCTTGCGTTCGGACCCATTTACCTCATGTGTATTGTGTTGACGAATGCGTACAAAGGGATTGCAATCACAGAACTCATTTCACCACTCCGTGCTCATGGACTCAAAACATTTGAAGATGTCTATGACAGAAACTACGCCATTGTTTCCAGCATGACGTTAGCGTACGAAGAATTACTTGAAGATTACTGCTCGCGAGGACGAAAAACAGATTGGCAAACAATGGCCTCTTACTCGTCATTTGCTCAGGCTAGTTTTATGAAACATTATGAGACCACACAACTATTTTCAATGAAGTTTACCAATGAACTACAACATTCAACGGGATACCTGGAACGTCTCAACAAAACCATTCAAATTGCTCATCATGCATATGACCTTGGAGTAAATAAGGACCCTTGTATTAATAAGGAAAGTGATTTGTTTAAAGAAATTTTAAAATGTGAGATGACGGTGTATGCAGATACGGAAGCTAAATTAGATGACGTATATGAAAAAATTATCAAGATGGAGGATGCAGGGGATAAAACTATTTATAGGGGTGAGGATCAATTCTTACCAACTGTCACTGGATTTGTAACAAATTGGTGTTCGGCAGAACGTGAGTATGTACATCAACGCGTACAAACTTTCTTCCACTCAGGAATCTACGAACATTGGAATGACGTAATAAAGGGAATAAAACAACGGCGATTGGGACGGAATATCGTAAAAGGCATTGAAAATAGAAAAACTGTGAGACAATTAGCCACAAATATGCGTCTAATATTTTATGTCCACTTATTATGTGTTGGGATTTGCATACTTTGTTTAATTGCCGAGTATTCTCCGGCCGCTTTTAGGAAATGTGTATTTTATTGTTCCTTAATGTATTTGAAGTTGAGAATGTTATTTGTCACATTTAGAAAAATTGTTATGAGATGGGTGAATATTGTGAGAGAGAAAATAGTTCGGCAGAACTGAGTCTAATTTGGGTAGGGTGGGCGTATATTATGTACTCTTATTTTAAAAATAGAAACTTCATGGTAAAATGATGAAACATATAATCTCTTAAAATATTATTGTGAAGTGTATTGGAATGATGTATTTTTGTTATTGTGTTATTGTAAGTAGAAGGTCCTCTGTACTATTATTGGTCTATTCTTAAGTACTCAATAACATGTTTTTGCCCTGAACCCTTTTTACACTGTCCAAGCACAAACCATCCTACTATATAAACTCCAAACGGACACAGAATAAAGTACACTTAAATTGTACGTCACCTGCAGTACACGTCTTTTTATTTGTCATTCGCGTAATATCACAACACGTTATCAGTACGAATGCTCCAGGCCCCCCTGTTTTTCCCAGTACAGTCCCGCCAACCCGAAATTTCGGATACCTCAAGCTGTCAGGATAATTCCGCCCGGAAATTTATCCAGCCCTGTAGAAGCCAAACCCGCCCGTTTCCAGCCCGAGCGGACTATTTGTCGGTAACCAGCCCTGTAGATGCCAAACCCGCCGGTTTCCAGCCCGAGCGGACTATTTGTCGGTAACCAGCCCTGTAGAAGCCAAACCCGCCGGTATTTCCTTTGTTGCCTTGGGTTCAGCTTAAAATTATCTGAAACAAAAGAGTTCACCTCAACGAAATGCATTGAATCCATCTTTTCTAATTAATTCGGGCGCAGTGAGCATGATATTCAAGTTGATCTTTATTGGAAGGTATTGATATTTAATGTCCCTGTCATGTATTTAAAGTCCAAAGAAAGTACGCTCTGTGAGGTCACGACATTTAACAAAGAAGACATAATTTTCCAAACCCCCGGGAACTTTCAAGCATTACCTCATCAAAAGAATATTTTACAAGTGTAATTTTTGTCTAGCTGTAGTTGCGGTTTGTAAATACTATAATTAACCTTTTTCAGTATTACATTCAACCTTCTGGAGTGTTCCCTCCCCTCTTATTACACCGTTTAAATATGTTATACAAAACCTCAAGAAAACCATTGGTTTCCAGTGTTCTATACAAAACCTAAAGAAAAACATTGGTTTTCAATTCCGTGTATTCGGAATATTAGAAGCACCATTTAAAATTTGGCATAGAAAACAACAGAATTTCCGTTTGTCCGTATTTTCAAGAAATTCATTTATCAAGAAAAATTCTGTTTGTCATTTTGGACAAAATCACTTGAAAATTATTAATTTTTCAAAAATTCACACGCTGTGCAGCCAGCATCTGAAAACCATTTTCTGTGGCTCCCTGAATTATGGCTAAATGGGGGAAATCATTGAAATAATTATTTGCTTTGTCATTGGAAATCACTACACTCAACAATTTATTTGAGGTTCAACTTTTTATTTTTTAAATTTCGTGTACATTATCTTCATTAAAATTCAAACATCAACTTTGTATCTATTTATTAAATTAAGAGTCCGAATTAGCTAGAAATACTGTGTTCTTATGTGGAAGAAATGTGTGTAAACACTTTACGAATCTGCTCTTTAAGTTTACTGACCCGAGCAGGTACAAGTTGTTGGATTCTCGTTTGGAGAGCAATTAGTTACTGCAGTACATCCCCGGAAGAATGTTTTACAGGCATCAACGCAGGAAAGCAGGGAATTTCCAGCTTTCCAGAATATCGAGGTAAAAGAATATTGGACGGTTAGAATTAAGTAGTGTGAGATAAAAATATTCAAATGACTTACTTGGACACTTTGTAAAACAACTATCAATCCAACCATTACCAATCTCACACTTGAAATCATTCTTTCCAGGTGTACATGGCGTTGCAGTGCTGGTTGTTGAAGTTTCAGTTGTGGTTTGTTGGAGTTTTGGTTGTCCTTTGATAACTTCCAAAAACTGTGGTACACATAACCCAAACCAACAACAGAGTTGGCAAAATTATCCTCATGTTTAATCAGAAAGATTTGGGAAATTATGCACAGATTCAACTAGAGTGTTCAAATGTATATGCATTAAATCTACAAATTGTAACTCCTTAATATAGTTCACCCAAAATTAGGAGTTATTAAATGTAAACCTTCAGTTTTAAATAGGAGTTGAGAAACACAGCCGGTTCGCAAGGAGTAAATTATCCATGTCGCCAGCTTTATGGCATATAACATATTTAGATGAGTGAATAAATATCTGTTACTGAGTTTTGAAATTTACAACTACAGTTGCACAAGGGAAATAACATCTCTCGACACACTCACAAACTATATTGTGTGGGATAAATTTAGTTCGCTTAATATTTCTTCTGTAGCTTCATTACAGCAATGTCTTGCAAAACGACATACCAATAAAGTAAAATCTGGTTGTAAATTATTAAGAGCTCCAGATTATCTTCTACATAGTTTTATCCTGATTGAAGCTAAATGCCTTGACATAATGTCATTAAGTGTTGAAACTAGTACTAATGCATACTTGCGTATATTATAGTTCTTCACATATGTTTTGCAACTCTATGAAGCGGTTTACAACAAATAATATTCACAAAAATTACGCATATTTTGTAATTAACATCTAGACAATAGGTTCAAGGCATTGTAATTGAATAATCAACATTTTGTGACCTCAGGAAGGCGCAATTATGATTTAAACAGAATAAATATGATTGATTCAAGGATCACAATTACAATAAAATGCATTTAAAATGAATGGATAGATTTATTCCTGGCATTACATAGAGATGTAGAAATCACTCATGTTATTTTTGCAAACTTCAACTGATAATTCATTGTTCTTCAAGAATTCGCTCGGGATGCTTGGGCATCGGAGAATTTATGGCTTAGGTTGTTGAATTCAGCAATGAAGTTCTATGGCATATTTAATCTCAATTTTTTAATATCAATTTTTTAAGGATAATTCAATCAACCTTGTAGTTGTAGTTAGGATTATAAAGGCGACTAAACGCATGCTTCAAAGTCAATCTCACATATATATTTTGAAGTCTATGAATCACTCCGAAAGGATTAGGCACATTGTGCCCTCAGTCAGCCGGATTACTTGGCTTTCCGAGTGTTAGACGGTGGTATGTCGCTTGAACTCTAACTCTGAAGTACTTTAAAATTGCTCTGTCCCAAATAGCCAGTCAAAATTCTGATGAACTTTGTAAAAAAATTTACAGTTTTTTTAGTTTTAATTTTGTACAGTGGTATATTTCAAATTCGACGTATGTATGTTGAAAATTATGCGTTTCTAGTACACCATATGCAAAAAAAAGATTAAGCTTTCGATTTGTCGCTTCAGAACAATTTTCATAATCCTGGACTAACCATAATTTTGTCAACATTTGAAACGTAATCTTACACAACGTAAGCTTACTCAAAAAAACAGAAGATTTTCCATCGTTTTGAAATTAATTACAAATGAGTTCCATTACAGATACTCATTTTTGAATGCATAATCCAAACCCATGCGGGCAAGAGAGGGATCCAAACAGCTAATACGCAATGGCTCACTCTCTGGCCTATATGGGTTAAGTATTGGGGTTTAAGATTCGAAAATTCGTATCTTGAGGTGTTTTCATTTCAACACGAAAATTTTGTTCAAACCAACTCACTGCATGCCAGTACACCCAAAAAAATATGGCGTGTCAAAGTCCTGCGTCTTTAATCTATAAATCATATATGGTCAGAATAAACAAGCTAATTTATTAGAGCTAAAATTAATCGTAATTTCAGATTTAGTGTCGCGGTAAAAAATCGATATATCAGTGCGGTGTGGTCACGACTATTTCATTCACGAAAAACCTTCTACTTCACAAGTTCATTCACTAGATTTCAGACAATAGGAGGTTTCACGCGAGCCGATTAAATCGATTAAACCGCTTTTTTCGATTTTTGATTTTAATCACTTTCTTCTG
>JAQIXO010000796.1:0-15569 GCA_034700305.1 Protaphorura armata
GGAAGAAGAAGAGGAAGAAGAAGAAGAGGAGGAGGAAGAAGAAGAGGAGGAGGAGGAGGAAGAAGCAGAAGAAGAATACGGGTACCCGGCGACGACAGGAGAGGAGGAAGAGGAAGCTATGGGAGCGGGGACCTGCGACGAGGAGGAAAAACAGTTTGAAAAAGGATCTCAGCACATTGGTGAAAGTCGTGGCGCGGAAACAAAGCAACGCTTTGATGGGCGTATGATTAAAACGAATCCTACAATTAAACCGAATCCAAACTCAACCGATACACCGGCCTTGAAGTGCGATATCGTTTCAGTACCCAATATATTAGTTGGGATCATGTCTTTTGGTGACTGTACCAAAGGATATGTGTTTACGCGCATAGTAGCGCATCTGGATTTTATAACTAGGGCCACTGGGGAGTTGTACTGAGTATTTAGTGTATGATTGTTACTCACGTTTTGTTTTTAGTATCTAATTGTTCAACAGATATAAAATAGTAGATATATATTGTTTACTGCGAAAGTCCAAGTTGAAGACGTGATCGTCCTGTTGGCCCGTTCAGTATATTTAGTAGTCTTATACTTTGAGAAAGCAGGGATGTAGATTTGGAATATATCTTCCTCGAAATTAAATTCTAAATAAAAATGAACATTAGGGAACTGAATATTTGAACTATTTGTTGAAAATATGTTATATGTCGGTTATCAAACTATATGGCAAAAGCTGCATCTAAAAAAATAGCGGCATGATTTGTACAACCAAAGCAGAGTTCGATTACAGGAGATGTCATGTTATAATAGGGACTAGTGTGGTTTCTTGTACGATTCAGACGGGTTCTAGTCTAACATCCTCACATGTTTTGTGAACGGGTTAATTAGCTTTAGATAATGTACCACAGAAGCCTCTCTAAAGCGATCGCGGTGTGTCCCCTCCCATGGATTGAACCACATCCAAGTGGCTATATGTGGTGCTCATTAAGTTAGTGCATACGACTCAACGGTCAAGACAATCATTCAATATTCAGTTTTCTGCATATCAGAACAGACTCCAATTTTATTAATTTTTAAAAAGTTGTAATAAAGTCTTGGTTATGGAGATCCGTTTTTAGCTTTTATTATATTGCCCTCCGACAATTTCAGGAATGCTTAAAAGATATGGCAATTAATTTGTCGAATCAATTAACAATTTTCTATTTGCTTACAAAGTCATAAACCGCACAGCGACATAATCAAATGAAATAATTTAGCTCAATACCATATATAGAGTATAATTACCCCTAGTTTAGAGTCCGTCATTCTTTGAAAACGTCACTCGATTGAAAACTTCATCGTCACTGTCAACTTCACTGTCATGCGAAGTACAACCGTTTTAGTGTAGTTTCGCTCCATCGCTCCGCGTAATGCCATTCGTGACTTCTCAGAAAAGCAGGTTAGGGTAAGGGGACGTCGTGAAGCTCGACTAAAAAAAACCCAGCTAATGACGAATGAAGATGAAAGTTTTCATGCGAGTGAAAGGCGAACGAAGGCATTTCACTCCGAGTGACAAAATCAAGGAGTGAAATGACGACTCTAAACAAGGCTTTAGAGTGAATGTGTGACAGCTGCCCATCCGGTAGCCACAGGTTTTCGGGTAACCTTCTTCCCAATCGTCTCCACATGAAACCCAATGTCAAGTAATTTCTCATGATTCAAAATTTTTCGCCCATCAAAAATAAAGGCTGGTTTCAGCATTGACTCGAACATTTTTCCGTAGTCCAGATCCTGAAAGAAATAATTGCATTGTACTAAAGTTAACGAACACAATTATCTGTCTTCGCCGCAGCATGCATCTCGTAAAACTGTAGATTCCACTAAACTTTGTTCCAAAATATGATTTTCATACAGTAGTTACTGTCACCGTTTTCAGGAGTACAACAAATGAAACTTGCATGGCTAGAAAGTTGAGAGTACCTGATTGGTGCATTCGGAAAAGACTTGACATAAAAATTCAAATTTTGGAATTTTGGGGCCCTTTCTAGGGTACGCCAATCTCAGCTTTCTGACAAGGTAAGTTTTATTGTTGTACTCTGGAGAAAGCAGACAATATAAACTGCACGCGAATATCATCTATTTGAACTCAACTAGCCCAGGGCGAGTTCCACAAAGATTGTCTCAAGATCATTTCCGTTGTATGCTTACTCTGAAAATATCCCACTCGGTACACACAACGATAGCATGAGCATCTTTCGCCGCTGAATCAGGAGTATCATGGATTGTAACTAATTCACGAATCCTGTCTGGTTCATCCGTCACGAATGGGGATGTAAGATCTGTCCAGATTTGTGCAGCTTTCACCTGATGTGGAGAAAAATAAGTATAAGTAATAATTATTGAAAAGTGCAATATCAAATTTTAATTCGGTACGACGATTGGAGGATATCCCAAGACCAGGAATAGAATAACCGTGGCTAGATAACCTGGATACCATTATCAGTAATCATCTGAGTAATTTTAACCCACCTTGGGATCATAAATATGAATACGAGCTCCTTCTTCAAGTAAATATTTACAAACGTAAATTGCTGGAGATTCCCTCGTATCACCAGTATTTTGCTTGAAAGCAAATCCAAACATTGCAATTTTCTTGTCTGTTATTGTGTTGAATAGACGTTCAACGATTCGTGCAGCAAATCTTGATTTTTGATACTCATTCATGTCAATGATCTAAGAAATGAAATTAACTGAATGATTTTTGGAAATTATCTACATAATTTTTACATAATGTTTTGAAGATGAACCTTCTGCCAATATGTTGCTACTTCAGGTAAGTTCAAACATTCACTAATGTAGACCAAATTGAGCAGATCCTTTTGGAAGCAGCTTCCGCCAAACCCGACAGATGCCTGGAGAAATTTTGGGCCAATACGACTGTCCATTCCTATAGCCTTACTAACTTCTGTGACGTCTGCACCGGTTGCTTCACATAAAGCCGACATGGCGTTAATACTGGATATCCTTTGTGCTAGGAATGCATTGGCCGCCTGTTCATTGAAAAAATGTCATGTTCGTAGTAATTCACCGCGGACCGATCCCACTATCCCACACGCCTATCAATGTGATAGACTCATTAACAGTTTTTGTCGATTTACCAGTTTAGAGAGCTCTGAGGACCAAGTATTGGTCCTAATTATGCGATCTTCTGGAATCCACCGTTTGTAAATATCACAAAGTTTTTCAATAGCTTTGAACCCCTCTTCGGTTTGTTGGCCCCCAATTAAAACTCGGTCTGGGTTTAGAAGATCATTGACTGCAGTGCCCTCAGATAGGAATTCAGGATTCGACAATACCTGTTCAGGAATAAAAATATAATTTGTACTTGAGATAGAATAACACTTTTACATAAGATTTTAGAAATTATAAGCATTTAATTTAAACATGTGTCAACAACAAACCTGAAATTCAACTACTCCAGGACGAGTGTTTGCCTTCAAAATATTGATAATACTATCGGCAGCATGGACTGGAACTGTACTTTTTTCTACGACAATTTTTTTACCAGTTGACAAAGACGCTATTTTCCTTGCACATGCCTCAACATATTTGAGGTCTGCACCTCTTCCCTAAAAATAAATTGGATTTCAGTTAGGATTTACAACACGAAATTTATTTGACAATTATAGGATGCAAAATATTTAGAATTTAGATCAGCTATAATACCTTTCCTATGCCGAATGTCTTGGTTGGGGTATTCACAGAGATAAATATCAAGTCGGCTTCCCTAATTGCAGGATCCATGTCCGTTGTAAAGAATAGATTCACTCCTCGACAGTTCATTACTATTTCTTCCAAGTTTGGCTGTAAAAAATTAATTCATTCAATTATGCGAATTGTTATTATTTGGCACAATAAGTTAATGCAATGGTACTCGATTTTGCCCAATTTTGTAAATACGGATACACGGTTAAAAACATGTGGTGTCTGTTATACATGTATTACAACATAAATTTTAATTACTTCATAAATAGGAAGTTTGCTTGAGTTCCATTCCCGAATTCGTTCTTCATTCATGTCACAAATCGTGACTTGGATGTCTGGACATTTAGATGCCAGAACGCTACAAGTTGGTCCACCAACATAGCCGGCACCAATACAACATATTTTCTTTATTGGTGAATCCGAAGTTTGATTTTGATTTACTGCATCCATTTTCATTACTCCTGTGTCCTGCAAGATGCAAAATATAAGAAATTCTATAATGTTAAAAATTAGTGCTTTGCAAACATGCTAATTAAACGATGTCTGTAGTTCTGATGTCACAGAACCGACACGATTGCTAAACTTAATCCAAGATACATTACTTTTTAATACTCGTTGCCGTAAAATTGAAGGACGTCGCAAATAATTTTAGCCGATCTTGCTAATGCAAAAGGATAAAGTGCACTAACCCTTTGAGTATTGCGTTTAATAAAATTGACAACTCGACTGTTTGTTTTGTATGTATTATTTCTTCCGGCAATCCAACCCCACGTACATTCATGTACAATGTTCAATGTACAATGCACACGTTAGTACGTTAAAAGCTAAATCAAGTTTTTGTTGTTACCCTTTGGAAAACTTTTGTCTTTCTGAGAGCCAGCTAATGATTATATACCGAAGAAAAAGGTTTGCATTCCGTCCGGGCATTCATACTAAAAAAAACTCAGAAAGTGTTAACTCATAACATAGTACACAATACACAAAGCAAAGCTAACCAGATGTTTTTTAGTGGCATGGCAATCTATGTAATGTAACGTGTCCTGTGTGGTATGTCCGAACAAAAATTCTGATTACCATTACATTTTACATTGTCGTCATACGCGATATAAAATTACAAAGGAATAGTTACAGTACAGTTTACACAGTATACGGGGAAATATTCCTTATCAAAATCTCTGTACATGTCCGTCTAAATCTGTAGTGCGTTCAAAAAATTTAATGTATGTAATGTGCAATGCATGCCAAATAAAATTTATTTATCAACATTGCCTACGCATTAATCATAATTCATAACCAGGAATTTATTTGATAACTCATTATTTTTGAAAGGGGCAATAAATTGATCTGCTGAAAAATTGTGAGCAATAAAAATGTATTACTTTTCAAATGTCATCAGACGATTACGATTATTCCATGGAATAACAATTCAAGGAATGTATAAAACTTTGTGCGTCAATAAAATCTGGAGAGGTGAAATTGAATGAATTTAATAGAAATGGACGTCATTCAAAAATTACAAAAACTTTCCGCTACACAATTGTTTGATGTTTACTTGTATTTGAACTATTTAGTGTATAAATGCCGCTGAGTATGAGTAATTGTGGGTTCATATAATTTTGCGGTGTATGAAATAGTTAATTGTAATTCAAGATTAAATCTGGTAAGCACACAATTGAATGATCACAAAATTGAAATCGGGAATGTCAGAAATCAGGGACCGTGATCTGTGAGAAAGTACTATCAGTACAATTTTGTATTTCACCGAACCGAACCCGGGTATTTTCATTTGCCGCATTTCCGAATTCGGATTTTTTTAGAAGGTGGGCCCACGACAAGCCATGTCATCATCATCATTGTGCACCGTGTGGGAATAAGTTACTGACTATAATAATAAATTATTATAATAGACAGTTAGAAATGCAATTTATTACACAATTTAATTACATTTAACAGAGTATTGCATATAATTGGCACAGATTTATATTTTCAAACAGCAGTCTTATACTTCAGGATGCCCTTCCTATAACTAGCGGAAGTTCAACAAGTAAATGCAAACGGAATAATGACCCCGAAATTATAGTAAATTTTTAACTGTATCGCAAATCTCAATTAGTAGGCATTCATTGGCGTCTTCGATTAGAGAACGGTGGCTGAATATTTATTTATTTTGGTGCGTAAAAAATATTATTCTGTGCATACTTATACAAAAAATGGTTTGGTTTGGTTCTCAATTTACCATAATAAACAGTTGTCACTGTCCGAAAATTTTTTGTTAAGAATTTTTAGTACCGCTCTTGCAACTTTGTAGAAACTTTGTAGAACTTTGTCTAAGATTTTGAGTCACCCTGTACAACGTTTCCCAATGACTTGAGTGACTTGATGGCTTGGAAAGGGTGTGAACAAAAAATATTGGACTCTCAACCGTGCACGCCGTGTGTTACATTTGAATCTACATCATACACATTATACACAACACAGTACACATTTAATTTTGGTTCTTCGTCGTATCGTATGACGTGGTAATTGCGAGTCGAGTGTGTGACCAGGGACCTTGACTAAATATTAATTTCGTACCATAATTTTTAACCCAGATTTTCTACTTTGACTTTTTTTTTAAAAAAAATCTGCGCCAAGCAGTCAGCAGTAATTGAGGTAAGCACAAGCAGTGCATGATTTGTTTCTGATATTATTTAAAAAAAATTAATTTCTGGTCAGTTATGTAGTGTCGATATCTGGTCGGTCCAATTCAGAGTATTTAGGAGTAAAAATTAGCCATGAATTGAATTATTTGAGAAGTATTTAATCAATAGTTTTAATTGGAGCAGTTGATCTTGCATACTTCCAACTTGCAAAAAGCTTTCCAAGAAAATCGCAAGGTCAAGGTCGGTGTTGCTGGGAATTGTCAATTGTGTGATTTACATGTTTTACATTTACATTTAACGATTTTATAATACTCTTTATAATACTCTAATGCATACTATGAGAACCGGTGGGAACAGTAGGAAGGCTTCTGGTAATTTTCATGCCATCCGATATTAGAAAATCAAAAATAGTCCGTGCAGGTGGCAGGTGCAATAATTCCCTTTACTTAATGTTAAATAAATAAATTCTAACCTTAAGCCCTGTCACCGTCACAATATGCTACTGATCAGAGACAACGTGTTGAAGTGCCTTGCGTGAAGCAGTATTGTGTACCGTAGTATACCGATACCGAATACGCAATACGGTACACGGCCATGGCATGTATTCATATTTGGTAGCGTAAGGGACATAGACTTTCACCACTTTCTCCATAACGCTCAATGGAAAAAGTCGAAGGACCCCAACGTTCGGCTAAATAGCTCAGTAATTAGTCAAACGAGATAAAAACTCATTAACTAATACTACACTGTAATGCACAACATTGTTAAACACTCACCATGACCCAGTCCGAAAAATTTGCCAATTCGTTCGTGTTGGCCGAAACCGAAATTGATTGCCTGCTGAGACTGGCGACATTAATATTACGAGTAGAACGACAATTTCTTCCAAGTTTCTCTGCACGGCCACCAGTGAAGCTAGAACTAGAACTAGAACTACCTGGAACTGATACTGATACCCCAAATTTTCCCCGAGTCTCATTGTCAAAGCCATAATTCAATTTGATACCACTTTCCTCGATCATTAATGAGATTTCCGGCTCAATGATCATAGGTTCCGAATCTTCGAATTCTACTTTCGGAACAATCATATCTTTCATAGAAGTTGTTGCTGCTGTGGGGTTCCGACTTTTTAATCGCTTTTTCTTCATTTCATTCAGTTCTCGAGCTCGTACTCTTGGAAAACCAAATAAGATTTAAAGATTTAAGATTTCGCCAAATGCGTTCAATTTTCAATCAAAAACTACCAAACCAATGTTTTTTTTATTGACTCACTTTTCTGCTGATGGAAGATGACAGTGAATAGCGACAGTTTGAGTGTATGAACCATCTGCCCGGATATTTAATTTAGCTCTACATCCCTGATAGTATTGCAAACATCGAAAATATCTGGTCGTCGGGGATGAATTATTCTTTTCATACAGATACCCTGCCAAAAGTGCCAAATCTTTTCCTTTTTCACTCTTTACAAATTTTAATTCACTCTCTGGCTTCTTAAACATGTTGGTTGTGCGAGTTTGCTTTAAACTCCTTGGTTAACGCTAATCTGATCTCCGAAATTTCTTTCTATTCGTTGTAAACATAAAACTATTTTGTGAATATTTGTGTACAAATGATTTGAAGTTGTTGTATCTGCTTGCTAGCACAGCCTCGGTCGTGACTTTGGATAACGATATTCGTGATTCTTTTTTTTACACGGTGAAAGCAAAAAGTTTCGTGGTCAGCGCATGGCTGACAAGACAAGACATGGGATAAATTCGTGATCAGTGATCGTTCGTATTCGTGTCCGTTTATCTTAGCTTTTCTTACTCCGACTTCCACGAGTTCTGGAGTCCTACGTAATATTGGGTAGGTATTTTGGCCTTTGGGTTTTGGAATTCTGGACTAGAATGTATGTATAGAATCTGACAAGCCATGCAAATTATAAGGAATCTACAAATCTACTCGCATTTGAATACTATTTTCATTTCCTTTTGCATTTGGGTTTCCGACACATATTACAAAAGTTTTTTGATAAGGAAAACATTTCGGGAAGGATTTCAGTGTGCGATTAGGAAAATGCCATAAAGAAATCAAAATTCTTTTGAAAATTTAAATCTGGAAAATCCAACAAATAACACAGCCATGATTAATATGGGTTGGAATATTAGGAATATAAAGTGTTCCGCGTTCTCGTGAACGAAGAATACAAGTAAACCTGTTTTTCCGGTTCTCTTCAATAACACAACACACATATAATTCAGTTCCGGTGTGAAGTTAAAAATCTAATATCTAATGGTCGTTTTTGATTGTACTCCTTATATGAAGTATGTTTCTCAGGGAAATAATTATTTTCTCACTTTGCTTTAATTTTCAAATCGTTTAAACTGAACATGTTTTAGTTTGCAAGGTCAAATATTACATTTCCGTTGAGGTGTTATTTGGTATTGCCTCAAACTATTAATGCATAATGGCTGTATCTGCGATTAAGATTTTGGCTTAAGGTTTTTGACATTGAAGTTGAGTTATTACATTATACATTCTAAGTTTACTTCAAAAGGAATACGAATACATATGTAGAAATATTTGTTTTCTCTCTGACAGTAGTGTCAGTAGTTCTAGTGGACTTCCTGGGGAGTGCATGTTTGTGTACTTTATGGAAATTAAAGTTTCAGTAAGATTTTCTTGACTTTCAGAGTTCAGTTCCAGAACTTGTGGAATTTGAACCAAATCAAAATAAGGTGCATTGACGTGTACATTTTCTGCCCGTTTCTGTTCGTTTGATTTTACATAATATTGACGTGGCGTGACGCATGAGGAATTAAGGAAATGCATTTCTTTCTGTCTCTGATTAGCAAAGAATTTCAATTAGCTGTCGATACATAAAGCGGTGGGCGAGAACTTGGACTCACAACAGAAGTCCAGTTCCAGTTAAGTTGAGTGAATTAAACGTTTAACAACAGTTGACACTTTGTTCATTGTATTAAATAGATCACAAGTTCACAGTTCGGATAGACAAATGTAGAGTTTGTAAAGTTATTGACGTCGACGTATTTTGGTTCTAAAACCCAGGTGTCCTTCCTTATCCTTTGACATTAGTAGGATTGCGTTGTTCTCAGGGTGGCTCAATAACTCGTGCCTTGCAAGACTGTAGCTCTAGCTCATTTACATGAAATGAGGTCTGATTTCCAGGATCAAACACATACATTTTCAGTTCATAAATTTGTTCGCGTTTTCCTTTGACATTACGATTTCCATCAGCTTTCTTGTTAGACCCTTGTGTTTTCTGCGGAAATTGGAGGATTCTTTGTTGATTTGAATTTTGAATGTGTGAATGATTGTTACGTATTCGTACTTTATGGCATACCCTGTACTCACTGTACTGTACTCATGCATACATACAACACAATATTCATGAAGCTTATGCAACCGATTATACGATTAGGATGGCTTTTTTCCTCATTCTCGAATCATCTTTTCAAGGTTAGTTGGTTAAGTTCAGCTTTTATGTTGCGTGAAGTCCGTGGAGTTTGTATCGTAGTCATGCAGTTAACATCAGACAAGAAAAACTGTAGCACGTTCTGAGATTTTAGTTGCCATCATATTTTAGTCTAACTATCCTGTAGTGTACAGTACAGTTCTTAGCTCCTACTGCGCCTTAAAATATATTTTATATATTTTTTATCATTTTAGTATTTTTGAAAAGTAAGTTTTTATTTATATTTTCAACGATACAATTTTTTTATCCTATCTGGGTTACAGTTTTAGGAGTTGGATTATTTAACTGAACTATTGCCACACTTTTTTGTCCTTTGTCCCAGACAGACAAAAATGAGTATAATGGAATAGTCGCAGGGGTAAACACTTGAAGGCTTTATCTGATTAGATATAAAATATTTTAAAAAACTTCGTGGTGGTTCATACATATATCCCTTTGCTAGTCAAAAGTAAAATATACATTTCCCAAGCTTGTGTGAGGATTTTTGATAGCTGGCTGAAATCTTATGAGTAAAAGTCTCATCGCCTGAAAATTGTATATATAATTTTTTTCTGGAACCCTTAATGTCAGTTGCAGGGAGTGAGCTAATCTTATGAACCACCCCGTATGATACAAATGTGATAGTTTGGATTGGAATATGCGTAATGCGTGTATGCAAGGTTGGACTTGGACCATAGTTCTACCTGTTACATAATTATGCCCGTTTTTTTAATTACAAAGTACAAGTGCACATAGCTTAGGAGGATATATTTTTAGTTGGGTAATTTGAAGGGGTAAAATTAAAATCTGACGTGTCACTGTCACGTTACTCTACACTGAAGAATTGTACAGCGTGTGAACGTGTGATATGATAAAAGTGAAGAGGAAACACATGAATGAAGAATGATTATAATTTACCAATAGAATGAAGTATTTTTTATACACCTTGTGACTTAACAGACTCGAGACTCATCGTTGGTTAATTCTTTATCCTTTCAGGTATTTTTGTGAAAGACCTTCCCAAACTCGGAGTGACTACCTTTTTATCGTGCCAGTTTAATTTAAAATTCTCAAGATGAGTACAGCAGTTAAGAAATATTCCAAGAAGGAAGTGGCTAAGCACACAGACAAATCCTCTACATGGATTATCATCCATAACAATATTTACGATGTTACAAAATTCTTGGAAGAGGTATGGATCTGTATTTTTTGAATCATTTAGGTATTTGATTATTTTTTTTGTAGTAAATTAATAGTTGTTGTATTTTTTTGAACACTTAGCACCCTGGTGGTGAAGAAGTTCTCTTGGAACAAGCTGGTAAAGACGCGACCGAGAATTTTGAAGATGTAGGTCATTCCACTGATGCCAGAACAATGATGAAGGATTTCCAAATTGGAGAGTTGAATGATGAGGACAAAACTAAGACTGACGATTCAGGGGCAAAGAAATGGGGGGACGATAATAAGGAGGATGAAGGAAGGTGCGCCGTGTTTTAAAAAAATATCAAAATTGTAGTATTTCAATTTATGAACAGACATTTTGTTTATAATTGCTTGTGAAATGCCGTCAGTGACAAACTCAAAAACTATGAGTCTCTAATTTACCACACTGGAAGTTGACGACTGCTTTGCATGGTAGAATTTGTTTAGAGTAGACGATAGGGAATGTATTATTTATTTTGAGATTAATTTTGTGATTTGAAAGTAATGTAAAGTAGTTGTTGTCGTAATTTGTGGGTTATGACTTGTGGATAGTATTTCGTGAGATAAGTTTTGAGATTTTGAAACAAAATGGGATTATGATTTGCATTTCCAACGAATACAAATCAACGAATTTCAAAGTTATTGAATGAGTCAGTGCAATATTTTCTTTGGTTTTTACATTTAGGTTAGGTTAACGTTTAAAAATATTTGAAGTAAATTGGGCTTGGAATCATTTTTTTATCATAGTATGAGAACTTTCAGAGAAACGAATTTTGTAAACGTGCTTTATTGCACTACAGGGTTTCATTTCAATATGTATCTTAAATGTTAGCTAGAATGTTCAGAATTTTAAACATTTAAATAAAAGACGACAGAGCTTTCAAATTTCTATGCATATGGTTTTGGTTAATGGTAAACGAGAATGCATCGCATGCATGACATAAGTGCTCGCGTTTAATTTATTTTCTGTATTGTTCTTATAATTTGATTATTAATGTTTGTCAATTGTTGTTTTTATTTTCAGTTCGTGGAAATCCTGGTTGATCCCGATGGCTTTAGCTCTTACGGCTTCACTAATTTTCCGATACTTTTTTATCAAGAATTGAGCGAAAATTTAAAGACAAAAATTCTACATTTAAAACGAGTTGCAAATAATCGTAATTTCACAAATTCAAATCGAAATCTATCTAATTCAGTAGTGATGAGGGGTATATTTTCTGTTTTTTTTTCTCGTAAGTTTTATTCGACAATAATAGGCGTATCCATTGTTTTCACGACTAGTACTTTCCATAAAGTAATTTACTATTGATTTTTTGAGGATAATTTAATAGGGAAACCTAAATCTATCTATCCTGTACACTAAACTATAAATGTTATATTGGATGTTTGGAGGGACATTCTTGTTAGGTCAAATTATTGTAATTTCTTCATATTTCTTGGAATGAGATATGCTTTTGAAACACTGGCCTTTATTTTTCTCCCGATTCAGTGATTATGAATAAATTCTATTGAAAATATTCAAGTGAGAAGAATTTTAATGAGTGTTTGTTATAGTTTACTCTGTGTCGCTTTAATCGTCGTGTACTTTATGAACTTTATCTAAATTGTTTGACCGACCAACCACACGGACCCTATTTGATTTTTATTTCCTTGAATAACCATAGTCGGTAGTCGGTGTTTATGATAACAATTAGTGAAAATGTAATTCAAGACACAATCGACCGCCCAACTTAAATTGAGTTTTAAGTGTTAGACCGCCGTGTCCCGTTCGAGTCGTGAACAAACAAACCTTATGTATGATTTCTTTCTGTAATCATCAATAATGGCTGTGTTAGATAATTAACGTATATACATACAAATATGTTGATAAAAATAATAACGAGGGACCCAATTATAGATTCGGTGTTGTGGAGTCTATGTAGAAAAAATACTAGTTAATTAAATGTATATGGGTGTCCGGGCGTCGTCTTTCTTGTAGAAGGTAATCTTAATTGTTTTTGATCAGAGAAAAAGAAAATGTTCATTGTCTTTCTTTTTGTGGTTTTTGAGGGTTGAATAAATTACCTGAATGTTGTAGTGCAGAAATCAAACTATATTGACTTGACTTTTTATATCAAATGTCAACTTTCTTCCTGAATTGAAACGAGTGAAAATGCATTTATTTTGATATTTTCACGTAACTGAAATCTCGCCTTACGGCCTTACTGCTTGATTTGGGCTTTGTTCATTACAAAGGCATTGGCTGATATTTTAGACCGGCATAGGTAAACCACTTTTTATATGCGCCAATAAGATCTGAAGTCAGTTGTCCGAAATACAAGCAGTGATAAATTAGCATTCCCCGAAAAGCATAATTAAACATCGACGAGTACTTTTTTGCTTGGAGTGTACTGACCCAAAGTGACTGTGTCAGTCCGATGGAATCGAACCCCTTACGGGAAATGATACTGGGCTGGCTGTTCTATTATTTTTTAAGTTTTATTTTATACATGATGTACATGCACATAAATAAAATAAAAAATAAATAAATATTATTAGTTTATACTCTTGAATGCCATTCAATTCTGTATCAAAATACTGTTATGGGATAATGCTAATGTTAATAGGGTGGGCAATGGCATTATTGGTTATAATAAAATTAAATCTTGAGATTTTGAAAAGTCTTGAGATTGAGACGCATCTTTTGTTCAGAAGAGTCAATATTGGGGTCTGTTTCGGGTGGAATTACTTGGAAAATTCCTTGAACATTCGGTATGAACAATTTGGAAACCAAAAAGTCGACTTGACTTGAAAGAGAGTTTTGGATTGTCCATGTATTTCCGATAAGCCATTAACGGGTATTTATGGTGAATTTCCTTGCCCAATCGTCATCAACTACCCGGATTCAGCGTTGATAATGATGTTCGGCAGAACCGCGGAACCATTATCTGAAGTAGGTACCAATTTATTCTACTTTGTACGGTTGAGGTTAGAAACAGATTCTGGGCAAACTTTTGGCTTATACCCCTAAAATAGTAACGAGCGGAGGTAAATCTAGAGGTGTCAAAATAATTGTTCTGGATAATTGAGGTAAAATTCTTATATCCACGACATAAATCAACCTATGCAATGGCGTACTTTTTTGGACACCCTGTGCATGGTAGTATTTGCATCATTGACTCACTTAATTTGCCATGGAAATCTCCAATTATTTGTTAAATCAATATTTGCCCGGAATCAAAACACCGGTTAATCTAATGTAGATCTCATGCACACGACAAAAACATACGAAGCATTTAGCTAAATTCCAAATTAATTAAGACACGTGCGACGGAAATCGTCGTCGGGGTGGACAAAATTACACCATGAGTCTCGGGGGAGGGTTATTTTCTGTGTCTACAGAAGAAGTTCAAGTCGCGTCACTAAATGACTTCACCTCATCATTCAACAATGACCTGGACTTTGCCTCTTTCTTTCCACCAGAATTGAGTGGTAAATTATTCTCCTTCCTCACCTTCCGTGACCTCATGGGTTGTTGTCAAGTTTGTATAGCTTGGAGGCACGTCATCAACAACAATACACAATGGTAAGATTATAGCCAACAATTGTCGCAATTTTTTTTGTTGAAGGACACAGTGTACCGATTCACAGTGTAATCTGTGTATTAAATGCTACTATTTTAGGAAGGACCGTTGTGAAAAATACGGATGGTTTGACAAGAGCAAAGAAACTGGGACAGATTATTTAAAATGGACGAAGACAGCCTCTCACGTTAACCTTGCCCGTGAGATTAGATTCCGGGCTTCACCATATTTTGCATTACCACCAGTCGCGAGTAATCGGATTCAACCGTTGTGTGATTGGGCATTGTATTTTCGCCAGTGTCTCCATCTGGAGAAGAATTGGAGGAAAGGACGCTATGTGATTCACAAACTTCGGCCACCATCTTCTGACTCCACCATTGACCTTTGTAATTCAGCCTGTTGTGATGGAAAACATGCAGTCCTTGGCTCAAGTTCTGGAAGCTTGTTTGTTTGGTCCACACTTGGTAAGTATTGTGAGAGTGGTTCATAACCCGTGATCATAACTAACCCAATTCCAATTTAAATTTTTTAATCCAATGTTCAATTTGTTTCTCAGGTGTTCCTAAATTAATCGCTACGGTACACCCAATCAGACACAGGGTTGAAATTGAAAAAGTTCGAGTTGTGGGTCAATTCATGGCTGTGCTTTATCAAATAGGACTAGTTCGGGTAAATGCAAATAACACATTAAGTTCCTTAAATGTACTGGCCATTTGGTTGACCGATTGATTATTTGGTATTGCTTTCCGGCAGTAATTCAAAATCTATCTTGTACATTTAGGTGTACAATGTAAATACGAAACGAGATGATTTGGTGGATACTTTTGAGCTCGTTTTCCAATCCCGTGTATGGGGCACTGCCACGAATGAACATGAGTTCACACTTTTTGCGCAAGATATTTCAGAGGAACAAATGAATAATTTTCTTGAGAATGGGGAAATGGATGATGATGTAGAGGTTTGGATCCGTGAATTATTTCGTGA
>JAQIXO010000797.1:0-15563 GCA_034700305.1 Protaphorura armata
TTTGCAAAGCTTTCCAATGGATGTAGAATTGGGTTCAGGACTGTAGTCGTCACTTCCCACACTTGTTTCGTTCTTTTCGCCAGTGTTGCCATGACCTCATGAATGGACTCTAATAGTTCGAATAGCAGATTGGAGTGCAGTTTGCGTAGCTCTATGGTGGGCAAGCATGAGGGCATGTTCCATTTGTTCATCTTGCCAATGTCTTGCATTCGCATCCAAATCACGGAAATCTGCGTAGGCTTTGATTGTATCGCTCACACACTTGCCTAAATCAGCGTCAGCAATGACTGACAATTTTTCAATCAAAAATGTTGACTCATAACCCAATTGAGCAAATGTTACGTCTTCACGGTCAATCTTGTCAATGTAACAGCACTTCCCAAGATTGTTCACGTAGTTCACGAAGAGTCTTCCAGCTTGTTTCACAAGGATTGGTCCAAAATCTTGATTATTATGAACCTTATTGTAAGCCTGGATGTACTCGTTCGCGATTGCTTGTTCAGAAGCTGAGAAAGAGAAATATTCTTGTCGTAGCTTCAAGAATTCTTCCTTCAATTGAGAAACCCATGCATGATATATCTTCAGAAAGGGCTCCCCCGCAAACTCAGTTAATTGATCCTCAATGATGTCCCTATTCCATCTCAAGTAATCGAAGTATGATTTGTCTTGATTAATGGAACTCGAAATTTGGAAAAAACAACGTGCCAGACAAGATAGATAAGGTACACAGATTTGGATGTGTTTGGAATTCGCAGCACTCCCGTCTTCATTTGGTATTGATTTGGACAATTCCTTTTTGAATTTCAAGTACAAATACAGATTATCCATGAACTCTCGATCCCCATAAATCCCATCCAGTCCATCAGGATTTGCCATAGTGAATCCTTGTCTGATTTGTCTGTAAAAAGCAAGAAAAAAACAGACTATAAGCCTTAGTCATTTTGCGCTGTTCTGTCACCAAAGAATTAGACAACCCGAGTCACTTGTATAAAATTATATTGAAAATAATATCTCTCCTGAATGAAATTCGAGCTAATTAGACCGACCTGATGAACAGTACTCACGAATATTTTTCGTACTAAACAGCAGAGGGCTGATCGAGGTCATCATGAAAGAATTCCAATTAAGTTAGGTTGGGTTGATGGTTTTTTTTAAATAAAATGAAGAGCATACTGTGTACCTTACAACTTACAAACCGGCTTGTTTGTGAGTTGTTGTAATTCATTCGAATTTATATTTTCACTTTGATACTTTATTGAAAAACCCAACTAGTAGGAATTTTTCACAGACTTGATGAATAAAACTCAATTAATTATAAAATAAAATAAATTAGTACCTTCAAAATGTTTTAACTTTCCACACCGGCCAATCTTCAAGTCACGGCATATGTCTCCAGCGCTAAACTGGGCGTAAACTGTCGGGTACAAAATGTACAATGTATTGGAATGACTTGGAATGAATGTACTAACTGATATATTATTTCCGTTCATGGATGCACTCTGACAAGGGAGAGTCATAGCATGTATACCAGCACCCTCATACGACAATTTTTTTTCTAGTCTACGGCCATGCCTTGAGCACGAATCAGTCGAATTTTGTCTTTTAAAATCATAATTGGGCTTCCCAGAGGTCATGAAAGGTCAATCCCCATGCCATTTACCGTTTAGTCTGGTTAGTAGTTCGTACTCGTCTTTATCAGGCGAATAGTTTACCTTGTAAACGACTCCAGTCCCATCATAGTGCATGTTGTATGGTGAAGTTAAAGATGGAACTCAGAGTAGACGTTTTGCAGTCCTAATAAACTGAATGTGAATCCCGTTCCCTTGGCCCACAAGATTAATTCTCTCATTTATATGTACGTTCTCATTATCAAATTACACAAGTGCAGTTTTGCAGTACAATAATATATGTACAGTGTACATACATAGTTTGGTGTGAATCACCACTTACATTGTACACTCATCTCCTCAAGCCCAGATTAACTTGACAAACTCTCCTTTGTTTGGGAAAATATAAACCACTCATGTGTGCAAAAATAATATTTTATGATTGAAAGGAAAATGACAATATTTGCTCTAATTTCGCCTCAACCATTGCTTCATGGTATATAACAAAATATTTCCAAGACATTATGTATGCAAATTAATGAATTGAACTGAACCGGTTCATTAGAAAACTTGAATGAGTTTTGGTAAACGAACAATAATAAAATGCATTTGTTACACAACAACAATCACAATCAGATTCCAAATGTTTAACACATTTTTCAATTAACACTTAATTTTTAATTAAAATTTAATTATTGAACAAATAATAAATTATTTTTTTACTTTTGTGAACTTCAAAATGTCATTGAAATATTTGACGTTTGTTGTTATTTATTTAAGTTGTATTTCGAGTACAGGATTCGAAACTATTGATTAGTCATTTCATAAAATTATAATCCGATGGTTCGGAATCGGTGTACGGCAGGTTCGGATCTAATTTAATCGGTGGACCTTGCAGAAAGGCTCTTAATGATAATAAAGATTGAACACTACAACATCATGCAATTGTCCTTTCTTTTGCACTCACATCCTAATTTTTATTTCTCATAAACCTGTGTAAATTCTCTTTGTCAGAGTAGTTCTAGCGGATAAGATCAGCTCCAAAATTATTAGCACATAATAATATGAGCTCAACTTATTTTAAGTTTAAGCTAATTCATACTGCAACAGATTCTAACTTTAGTATTAGTAAAATAATTAAGTACAATCAAATTATAAGTTAAGTTAATTAAGATTAGCTAGTGTCGGAATTGATTGTACCTACTGATAATGCGGCATATTCGTGCTATGTTGTGTGGCTCAATCTCAATAATTTGATTAACTTCTCGGTTTAAACCGATCAATGGTTTTAATTCATACTCCAACCACATTACTTAAATAACAATTAAAAATGCAAATTGTTGTTTGATATTTAAAGTTCACAACAGTAAAAAACAAAACAAAATTATTAGTTACACAAAGTAGTTTACTTAAGTCTTCATTTGGTCGCGGAGAAGGAAGGTTCTCCTGTAATTTCTGCCGTCCTGGATTGGATTTCACGGGGCCCTTGGACCACAACCTGTGTGTTTGATGGCTCGACCTTATTGTGAAGGTGGCATTCCGAAGAAGAGCCAGAATGAATTCAGTTCACTGGATTGGAATGTCATCATGATCAAAGAAAAGGTCGTACGAAAGTCAAATCGTGCAGGTCTGCGTTACGCGATCGGGTTATCACATCCTAAGATTGATAGTCTAACCAGGTTGACGCCGACTTTGCGAACAGATGAAGACTCTTATCGGACAGTGAGTTACTCAGGATTTAGTTCTCTATACCTTTCCTGAGCAGGGCATTAGATCTAATAGTGGATCTTTCATGGGTATGAGTACTCGCTATAAGTCATAACATTACATTATGTTTCATTGCTTGCCTGTTTTATTGGATTTTCGTCATTCTCCATGTCACCGACACAATATGTGATGAACACAACACTTCGATTTTTCATGAAAGGTTCATTTGGAAATAATTTGTATTTGCATGAACCGACTCCGCTAAATCACTATGTAATAATCGGTGACAGACTCATCCATTGCAAATATTTGCGCAATGTTTGGTTTCCGTCCTATTGGAAAAAGGATCAAAAATACATATCGTCTCATATAAGGAACACCTGGTGGAGTTTTATTACTTTCTGCGCATTTTCTCTGAAAGTGAAAGAGAGGACAGAAATTGGCAGTTTAGCTGACGACGACGACCACAGACATAACAGTTTGATGACTTGAGCAGAGAGAAAAAATTAATAACAGTTTCCAACGTTTATGAAGGTACGAACCGATCTTACATTTAATAGGTTTATAATCTAGAAATTAATCATTAGTTTCCAGATAATCATTTTAAATAAAAGTGCTTAAAACATAATTCACTCATGCCCAAGTGGAGGGGAAATTTTCTTGGTTTAAACTATTAATCTCAAATATTTTATTAGAACACATTTTTGGAAACTACAAAATGCTGAAATAGTTCCTATCTTGTTTAACCTTATTTAATAGAGATGGCAAACCCAGATGGACTGGATGGGATTTGTGGGGATCGAGAGTTCATGAACAGTCTGTATTTCTACTACAAATTCAAAAAATATTTGTCCGATTCAAAACCAAATGAAGACACGGAAACCACGGAAGAACCGGAAACCAAACAAATCCAAGTCTGTCAGCATTATCTAGCTTGTACAGAACGTTGTTTGTCCAGAATTTCGAATTGTCCCAATCAAGACAAATCATTCAAAACATACTTGGACTATCTGAGATGGAATTCTGACATCATTGATTCTCAATTGACTGAGTTTGAGGAGGAAGACTCCCTTGCGTCATATCATCCAATCATTTCGCAAATGAAAAATTATTCCTTGGAGCTCCGTGAAGAATATTTCTCTTTCTCGGCCTCTGAACAAGCAATCGCGAACGAATATATTCAGGCTTACAATAAGGTTCATAAGAATCAAGACTTCCGACCAATTCTTGTGAAACAAGCGGGAAGACTCTTTATAAACTACGTCAGTAATCTTGGGAAGCGTTGCTATATAGATAAAATGGACCGTGAAGATGTGACATTCGCTCAGCTGCTCTATGAGTCGGAATTCTTGATCGAAAAATTGTCCGCCATTCCTTACCCTGACTTAGCCAAATGTGTGGGAGATACAATTCAAGCGTACACAGATTTCCGTAGTCTGGATGCGGCTGCAAGAGTTGGGCAAGATCATCAGTTGCAACTGGCCCTCAAGTATGCACATCAGAGAGCTACAGAGACTGCACTCCAGTCCGCCATTCGAACAATTAAAGGATCCATTCATGAGATCTTGGCTACACTGGAACGAAAAACTCAAGAAGCTTGGGACATGGCGACCACACTATTTAATCCAATTCAAAGTATTAAAAATTTAATACATTTTGGCTCCAGTCCTCTCAACTCTTCAAAACAAGTTTGGAATTGGGCAAAAAAGAATCCATGGAAAACTTGTGCTATATTAATCGGTGGATTTTGTTTGGGAACCATAGCGGGTGCAGTTGTCGTAGGTGTCACGGCCGGTGCCCTCGCAATCAGTACTACTACACTCTCGATGAGTGTACCTTACTTGCTCTCTATTTATTATGGAATGATGATTGGGGGAGTTGGTGCTGTTATGGCTATGAATGGTGGACGCCTTAATAAATTGAGCAAAGAAGCCAAGAGAAAAGTTGACAAACAGAAAGGACAAGTTCATGATATTATTAAACAAAATTGCGAGGAAGGAGAGAATATCGCCATGGAGGTCGTTTATGAAGAACAACGTCGAGAGGTTTTAAAAAATGCGAGAGAGCGAGCAGAAGCGGACATACGAGAGATGCGTGAGAGGAATGAACGAATTGGTGTAGAGAGACGCCGTCAGATGGAAGGAATGGACTCTGATGCCCTTAGAACTTTTGAGTCGGAGTTGAATCGGACTGTGGATGAGTTGAGTCAGCACTTGCATGAAACGCAGTGGGAGTTAGGACAGAGCCGAAGAGAAATCAGGGATAATAGTGTGGACATGTACAGTGTCACACAAGGACGAGATGCAGCCGCAAGATTATTAGAGAGAATTGCCACAAGGAGCACTGCCGCTCCAACGATTGATAATTAATTAGATTAGTTCACCACACAAATTAAAATTCTAAATATCTTCTTTCAATTTAATTGTTGGTTGATTTTATTAATTCTTACGTTAATTTGTTTTTCATGTGTCATGTCTGCGTCCTCGGAGTGTCCATTGTACGCAAAATTGAGATAGTAAACTTTCATTCAACTAATAATTAACTATTAATTAATATTAAAATACTTCCATTTCAAACTTCCGTTTATACCACGGTCAAAAATAGTTTGTCATACACATCGAAAATACATAGATGGAATAATAAGATGTGGTTGAATCCCACATAAATAGATTACAATAATTTTTGCTTTAGAGAGTATTCCATGCTGTTTTCACCTCTAATTTAGTCCAGCCGATTTGAGATGTAAAAGAATATTTACCTTTGTTCAAAAAATCAATTAAAATGTGCAGTAAATTCATGAGCAATTTGTTGTTTCATTATTCCATCGCATCGACCATCTGTCGATTCATTATCGTTATCAAGTTGTACTCCAAGTAAGATAAACCCATTGATTATTTTTAAAATTGGATGGAACGAGTTACTACAATTATTATCTGGTTGTCTGGTCCCCGATGCTCGTGGTACAGGTATGGGTCAAGTTGCTGAACTTGAACTCGCCGGTCATAGCAATACATGAACAATACAACTCGGTCAGACTTTCTGCTATTCTCTTTATTAAAAACTCATCAGTCGGCACAATTACTTTATTTATAACTCATAAGAGTACGGATGATTCAAATACTTAGAGTTAATAGAGATGATAGAGATACAAGGATTGGACTGACAAGTGAAATGGCTCATTCACTCTCTTATGACTAAAAAGAAAACGACGACGCGACGTATAACACGTCACGTGTTGTGTAGAAGACATAATATACGAAAAGTCATAATGATAATGATAACCCTGTACATTGCACTGCACTTGTACTCCACAACACCACCGGTTAAGATGCATCACATTACGTTAGTTTAGGAACGTATGTTATTGTTTGGTTAGAAAGAAGAGCCATGTGTTTGGAATATGATTATGATTGGTGTTGTGTAACAAATGCATTTTATTATAGTTGGTTTACCCATTCACTTTTTCCAATGAACCGGTTCACTCATTTGCATACTTACTGTACCATATTATACTACCATGCGGGTACAAAGTTCTTTGCATGCATGCTCTCGGATATGGTCATGTACTCACGTATCCCGGACTCGGACTTTAATAACGCCTTGTTGTGTTGAATTGAGTGAAACTTATGATTTGGTGAAATATTTATTTCTTTGAAGCAATTATGGTTGAGCTGAAGGTCAAGTGAACGACTATCATCATTCACTGTCTAACAATTGGGACGTTATCTAATCATACTTAATTTATTTGAATTTTTGCGTACAAAGCAAAAGTTTTTTCACTTGTTTGTTTTATCGCGTTTATCCGGCTTTCCATATATCTCCGACACATTAATACAATATGAAGGTCAGAGTCGGTTTGAAAATAATTCCGACAGAAAATGACGGCTTTTCTACTTTTGTAGATTAACCGTCCTTGTAAAAACATCACCGCCTATCACAAATAAATAAATAAATTTTTACATACTATAGGACATGTTATTATGAAAGTCACACACTTATGAACAAGATTGAGAAACAAAATCCTCCAGTTTAACCAGAACCATAATAATATTTGTAAAAGTGGTATAAAGTTGTATTATCATTTTGCTATCTTGTACCAGGTGGACTAGTCGCCACTTAATCAGTACAAATAGTCTGATTCAATGCCAATTCGCATTGCAATAAAATGTAGCAATACGAATTTATTTCTTTATCATTACCCATAATTGTCACATCCCCATATTATACATAGGATCTACAGAGGAATCGGACTCGTAAAGTCGTGTCTAGAATATTGGTTCCGAATATAAACGCCAATAACGTGGAACGCCGAGCCATATTTCTAGGTATTAATTACTAGGTAAATTCATATTTTGAAATGAAAAAAATGTTTGAGACCTACTCTCTTTCGTTTTTTCTACAGACAAGCATTCAACATGTCAAATCCGGATGGACTAGATGGGATCTTTGGGGATCGAGTGTTCATGGATAGTCTGTATTTATACCACAAGTTAAGAAATCCTTTGCCCAAATCAAAATCCAATGAAAAGAATGACGAGGAAACTAAACAAATCTGCCAAAATTATTTAGCCTGCCTGGCTCGTTGTTTCTCCCAAATTTCCAGTCTTCCTGATTACGACAAATCAAGGAGAACGTACTTGGACTACTTGAGATGGAATAGTGACATCATCGAGTCTGAATTGAGTGAGTTTGGAGGGGAGCATTCCTTTGAGTCATTTCATCCCATCATTTCTGGACTGAAGGAAGAATTCTTAAAGCTTCGTCAACAATGTTTCACTTTCTCAGCCTCCGAACAAGGAATCGCGAACGAGTACATTCAAGCTTACAATAAAATTTATAATAATCAAGATTTTCGACCAATTCTCGTCAAACAAGCTGGAAGTCTGTTTGTGAACTACGTGAATAATCTGGTGAAGCGTTGCTACATAAACAAGATTGACCGTCCACAAGTCACATTCACTCAGCTGGATTGTGAATCAATATTTTTAATTGAAAAATTATCAGACATTCCTGACCCTGATTTAGCCAAGTGTGTGAGTGACACGATCCAAGCCTACACAGATTTCCGAACTATGGATACGTCTGCAAGGGCTGGACAAGACGAACAAATGGAACAAGCCCTTAATTTTGCCCACCTGAGAGCCACTGAGACTGCACTCCAATCTGCTATTCGAAAAATTAAAGAATCCATACAAGAGGTCAGGGCAAGACTTGCTAAGGCAATTCAACAAGCTTGGGATGTCACGACCAAGTTACTCAAGCCGATTATGTCTCCACTTGAATTTTTTAGAGATGTAGTACACTGTGTTAAACATCCACTCACTTCTGCAAAACAAGTTTGGGATTGGGCAAGGGAAAATCCATGGCAAACTTGTACCCTTTTGGTTGGTGGAATCTGCGTGGGAATAATCCATGTTGTCGGGATTATAGGGAATGGGCATTTTTTGATCAATGCTGTCTTGCCGTATGTGATTACTGACATAAGCTTAGCTTATTGTGGATTAATGGTAAGAGGAGCCCAAGGAAGAATTGACAAACAGAATGAACAAATACAAGAAAAGATTCAAACAAATAAGAAGGCGGGAAATGAAATCGCAGTTAAAGTGAGAGATGAAGAATACCGTCGAGAAGTTTTGAAACTTGCAAATGAGGAGGCAGAAGAGAATATTCGAGTAATGCGTGAGAGAGATGAACAAATTACAGAGGAAAGACGCCGTCAGATGGACGGAATGCAGTTGGTTACCCTTAGAACATTGGAGTCAGAATTGGATCAGAATGTGAATGATTTGAATCAACACTTGATTGAGACACAAGTGGAGTTAGGACGTAGACGAAAAGAAATCCGTGAGATTAACGTGGATATGTACAGTGTCAATCAAGCACGAGATGCAGCAGCAAGATTAGTGAAGAGGAATGCGGACAGAATCGCCACTGCAGCAGCAAGGAATAAATAAATTAATACTCCACACTCAAATCAAATCAAGTTTTAAAATTTCAAATCTTATCTTCATTTTTATTTAATTTTTGGGTTTCAGACACTTTCTTTCTTATTCGTATGACACGCTTTCGGATAATGATTTAATTATTATAAATTAATTTTGGGCAAATAATAAAAAGTAATTTCTCATGCAAAGAGCAGTCAACCAGCCAAATGCCTAGAGAATTCGACATTTCATAGTTTATGTATAAGTTCAGTTATTTGAGGTGAATTGACGAATATTGGGTATTATTGACAGAGTTGACTGTCTGAAATAATTTTTTTTGGGTGACATGCAATGTCATTAATTTACTTCCACCTAGTTGCAGATCCCTAGATACTTCTGTTGCTGGTTTCAATAAAACTCTATCTAAATATTTGGTTGACGAGAGAGAAGATGTTTTTATTTATTAATTATTGTTATTTATTTATAACTTAGGTAGTGGAAAAAATTAATTCATTTTATTTAAGGAGTCTAAATTTATGTAAACAAAAAGGAGGAAAAAAAGTATATAATGTCATTCATGTAAATAGAAAAAAAGTACAAAACTATTTTGGGAGAAAATGATTCGGAAAAAAAAGATTAGTTTATAAGGTTAATTAATCAATTATTTATTAATTTTCAACTGTTTTAAACAGTGTGCTTTATATGTCGGAATAATATGCCACCCATTGGAAATCAAATTGGTTATTGTACTGAATTGAATGGCTGTATGGAATATTATGACTTTAATAAAGAATGCTCTGACTCTGACAAACCTGTAATAAAGAATTACAGAAAACCAGTCAGGATACGGGTAAAAGTTGCCGTTTACGTTTACGCAAGTGGTGACGTGGATCCACCGGAAGTTAATAATAAAGAAGAGCATTAAGTCGATCCTGTAGTCTGGGATATGCTAACGTATTCAAGTAGGCGGACTGCGTACATTTGAAAATTAGAATTGGAGTGAAAGTTGGAAATATATATTTACTTTCAAGAAATCTGGATTAACGGAGTCGCTTATATATGTCTCGGTGATACTTGGTTTTCTAAATAAAGTGCTTGAGTAACGATGTAGTAAAGGTTGTCGCCTTCCGTGTTTAATCTCGCGTGGAAGGGTATGAATGTACAAGTACACGGTGCAGGTCATTACATTATGTTTCACTCTTTGCTTGTTTTATCGTATTTTTGCCATTCTCCCTATCACCGACACAATATGTGATGAAGACAAGGCATTGGTTTTTCAGGAAAGGTTAATTTGGAAATAATAATTTTTATTTGCATGAGCTAAACATAGTACAGTTTAAGGAACTCAAGATATGTAATCCAAGTTGTTATCTTGTACTTCGCAGAGCTACCGATAAACCAGTATGTAGTAATCAGTAATCAGCAACAGACTGGTCCAGTGCAAATATTTGCGAATTTCTACAATGTTCGGGTACAGTCGTATTGGAGAGGATCAACAATACAATCGTATCATACCCGATAGACCTTGTGGAGAGTGTTCTTATTTTTTTGGCTTCTTTGAAAGCTAGGACAAAACTTCACAGTTTAGGCGACGCCTGTTCGGCTGCAGACATAACAACTTGTTAGGACTGAACATTCGAGTAGAATATATTTTAGTTTTCGACGGTTCTAAAGGTACTAATCGATCTTAAACAATATAGTTAGTTTTATAATTTAGAAATCAATCATAAATTCCGAGATCATCATTTTTAATAAGAATGAATAAAATATAATTCACACGAGTCCAACTCATGCCCAAGTGGAGGGAAAAATTCCTTGGTCCATAACAATAACCTCAAATATTTCGTAGAACACATTTTTGGAAAGCACAAAATGTTAAAATACTTACTCTCTTGTAACCTCATTTAATTAATAAATTAATAGACAAGCATTCACCATGGCAAACCCCGATGGACTTGATGGGATTTGTGGGGATCGAGATTTGACGCGCAGTCTGTATTTCTACCACAAATACAGAAGAAAATTGACAAAATCAAAATCAAGCCAAGACAAGGGAATGGGAATCACACAAATAAAAATCTGTCAGCACTATCTAGCGTGTACCGAACGTTGTTTTTCCCAAATTTCGAGTTTTCCTTATGAAGACAAATCATTCAAAACATACTTGGACTATATTAGATGGAATTCTGACATCATGGAGTCTCAATTGACTGAGTTTGAAGAGGATGATTCCCTTGCGTCCTATCATCCAATCATTTCGCGAATGAAAAAGCATTTATTGGATCTCGGTCAACAATATTTCTGTTTCTCGGCTTCTGAAGAAGCAATCGCAAACGAGTACACACAAGCGTACAATAAGATTCATAATAATCAAGACTTCCGACCAATTCTTGTGAAACAAGCGGGAAGACTCTTTATGAACTACGTGAGCAATCTTGGGAAGCGTTGCTACATAGATAAAATGGACCGTGAAGACGTTACATTCACTCAGCTGCTCTGCGAGTCCGAATTCTTGATTGAAAAATTGTCCGCCATTCCTGATGCTGATTTAGCTAAGCGTGTGAGTGATACAATTCAAGCGTACACAGATTTCCGTAGTCAAGATGCGGCTGCCAGAGTTGGGCAAGACCATCAATTACAACTGGCCCTCACGTATGCACATCAGAGAGCTACGGAGACTGCACTCCAGTCCGCCATTCGAACAATTAAAGAATCCATTCAAGAGATCTTGGCAACACTGGAAAGAAGAACTCAAGAAGTTTGGGAAATGGCGACCACACTACTAAATCCGAAAAAAATTATGAAAAATTTAAAACATTTTGTTTCCAATCCTTTGGAAATGGGCAAAAAAGAATCCGTGGAAGACTTGTGCTATTGTGATTGGTGGATTTTGTTTGGGAACCATTGCGGGTGGAGCTATTGTAGGTATCGTGGGTGGTGCGCTCAGTGCTACTGCCTTCGCGATGGCTACACCCTCCTTGCTCTGTGTTTTTTATGGAATGATTGTTGGAGGAGGTGGTGTTCTTTTAGCTGCGAATGGTGGGCGCATTAATAAAATTCGAAAAGAAGCCCAGAAAAAAATTGACAAACAGGAAGGACGACTGCATGATATTGTTAAAAAAAATCATGCAGAAGGAGAGGACATCGCCATAGAAATCACTTTTGAAGAACACCGTCGTCAACTTTTAAAAGATGCAAGAGAACGGGCAGAAGCAAACATACGAGAGATGCGTGAGAGAAATGAACGAATAGGTGAAGAGAGGCGACGTCAGATGGAAGAGATGGACTCGGATACCCTTCGAACCTTTGAGTCAGAGTTGAATCGGACTGTGGATGAATTGAGTCAGCACTTGCATGAAACTCAGGGGGAGTTAGGAGAGAGCCGAAGAGAAATCAGGGATAATAGTGTGGACATGTACAGTGTCACACAAGGACGAGATGCGGCCGTAAGAATATTGGAGAGAAATGTGGTCCGGACTGTTGCAGGTTTGGCAATTGAAGATTAAATTTATACCCTTGCACAAATCAAATTCCAAAATTTCGAATTGATGTTTTCATTTAATTTTAGATATCCAAGTAATTTGTTAATTTATTATTCATTCCTTGTGTGGGTGATGGGTATGAGAATTTAGGATAGTAAAAAGTAAAGACTACAACAGCATGCAAAATGACGGTTCTTATGTACTCATCCATGTGGTCTTCATCAATCTAGCACAATTAATTTAATTCATATTCAACATATCCAAAGTACTTTCACTTTCTCTCGTGCGTTGCCATTCTAAGTCAACGTTCATTCTGTTTAATCTTATCATTAGAAGATTAGACAAGGGGATTCAATTATTAGAACTCATTTCCACAGTTGGTTATTCACCACTGAATTCATAATTTACACTAACACTTGTTGATACAAAGTACTCCACAGAAATAAATTACGATACTCTATTTTCTAATGGCGGTTTCATTAATGTTGAATAAAATATCGCTTCCAGTGTCAACACTCAAAAATTTTGAGTGTTGACGGAGTTGAGTATTTTTTTTAGATGATATGGAATGTCTATATATGGACAACTTGATTGAATTAAAGAAAACCAGTCTGGGCAGGGGTAAAAGTTGACGTTGACGTATACGTGGTGACGAGGATCCACCGGAAGTGAAGGAAGACAAGAGCAACGCCAAGAGCAAGAGCAAAATTGTTCATGACCATTAATTATTATACAATCTGTCAATCTGGCAGAAATGGAGTTTTCGACAGGACTGGCAGGCGCTTAATTGCTTCCTTTAATTCTTAATTCCGGTTAAGATGAAATAACATTACGTTATTTTAACAATAAGACGTACGTGTTATTGTTTGGTTGGAAAGAAGAGCCATGTGTTTGTGTTTGGAATGTGATTGTGTAACAAATACATTTTGTTGGTTTACCCAAACTCAATCACTTTTTCTAATGAACCGGTTCAGTTCAATTCACACATTTGCATAAATAATGTAGGATGAAGGTGGAAGTTCTATGTTGTCAAATATTTGGAATCTTTACATATTGCATAGCACTGGCTCAAAAATTTTGACTTTGGAAAGATTTTGTTCATAAGAAAGAATGATTGAAACTCGAGCAAATATTGTCGTCATTGTTCTTTTAATCATGAAATATTAGTTAAACGAATTTTTAAGGGGTCCTATTTTTCCAAATTCACCCTTGACCGTACTGGTCAAGGGCAAATTCAAATCAATAGAGCAAGTATAAGAATGCAGTACATAATATGCTCTTAGGCGGTGCGGTGCATGCTTTGGAGCTTTATCGTGTATTGAACTTTAGTTCAGTTCAAGGCACACTATGAACCGAATTTCTTCGACTTGAGCAACGACACACTACAGCATAGCATAGCAAATCCGCCTCGGAGAAAACAGAATTATTTTTCGAGGTCAAATTCCAGGCTAACAATGGAACATTATGACCTGTTACATCCCGAAAAATATGAAATTCGTTGGAGTGGTCAACTAAAATATACAGATTACGAAAATCAAAATATCCCGGGCCCTCCCGGCGGGGTCAAAGTTTAAAACCCATGCCATCTAATGCATTGAAAAAGTAGAGAGGAAGCAAGGTTGGGGGAAGACGAGACACACTGACTGGCTGGCTTTTTCAATGCATTAGATGGCATGGGTTTTCAACTTTGACCTCGCCGAGAGGATCGAAATCGCAATCGGAGCCAGGGATATTCGGATTTTCGGAATCTGCACACTTCAATTGACTATTCCACCGAATTTCATATTTTTCCGAGTGTATCAGTTCATAATGCTCCATTGTACGTTTAAGAAAAAAAGATTAGACCAGAAGAGTTAGTGCCAGAGGCAATCCTAGCCTAGCCAACTAACTAACTAATTCGTTATCTCGCTCCCGGAAATGACGGCGCCTCCCCGCTTATCGATATTGAGATAGATAAGGTCAGACCATCTCAAGAGCAATAAAGACTGAACACAAACCGGCCCTGAATCCACCATCCACCACTCCTTCCTGTACATTTCATTCCTCCAAGTCGTTCCATTCCATTTTAAGATATTAATATTGTGTGTGTACTTGACAATTTTGCCCAAGCGCTGGAGATTTATGCCGTGACTTGAAGATTGACCGGTATAAAAAGTTGAAGCTTTTCGAAGGTATACTTACTGATTTTATATTTAATTGCTTTTTATAAGTTTTTTCCCCAAAAAATCAATCATAATTTCCTCTAGTGTTTGGTTTGTAATTAAAGTATACATGAAAAATAAATTCAAATGAGTCTCAAGCCAGGTTAATTGCACGGTTGGGCGTAGAAAATAAGCATGAGTGATTTTTCATGACCTCAGCCCTATATCCAAGTCAGAGAAATCTTAGTATCTCCCGTCATGTCAACTCCAAACCAAACTTTTTTCGAATTTTATTGGGAGATTTTTTTTTAAAAAAAAACTTATGAATAAAATTAAAGGGCGGATATTTTTTTTGGTTAAAATACTTTATTTTTAATACTAATACAAATTCTATTTTCAATAGAAGAGTGAATGGGATTTCCCATGCAATTCTATATTAGGGGACTTGGATTCACTGTCTGATTTTCCAGAATTATTTTTGGTGGGCCAAGAACCAAATTTAATCTATTTTTCTTTTGTTTCTTACAGACAAGAATTCACCATGGTAAATCCAGATGGACTGGATGGGATTTGTGGGGATCGAGAGTTCATGGACAGTCTGTATTTGTACTACAAATTCAAAAAAGAATTGTCCAAATCAAAACCAAATGAAGACAATAGTGCTATTTGTGCTATGAATTCCAAACACATCCAAATCTGCGT